>VFFE01000373.1:0-92400 GCA_008921705.1 Burhinus oedicnemus | reverse complement strand
GGGGGGGGGGGGGGGGGGGGGGGGGGGGGGGATGTGCGGCGCGGCTGGCAGGAAACGTGATGAGATCTGGCACTACCTTGGAGATAAAGGAAGCAATTCTTCATCTTATGGCAAAAAAAGAAAGGATGCCCAGTGAGCCTTGATCCCTGATCAGAATGCTCTCTATTGCTCCGTGCTCCGATGAATGGGAGATGCTTTATGTGCATGTGCTGTGAGGTGGCTCGGAGGACAGGTGCATTCATTTTTTTGTGTTACAACAATCTGAGCAAGAATTAACCTGAAGCTTTTTTTCAACCTATGCTATAGTGAAAAATGCAATTAATTAATAACAAAAGCATTAGCCAGGGGAGGGGGAGAGTCACCCTCTTTGCAATACCCTTCATAGTACAACCAGTTAGACAACTGTGCACCAGCTGCTAAAGAGACAGAGGACCACGCCTCTGTTAGCTCCGAACTCGGGTGGGATAAGAGAAGCTCAGAGCGTGAACCTGTTGGAAACCAGTTCATTCTCCTTACTGGTACCACCTGGCTTGTCCTGTCAGGGAATTGGGATGATAAGAAGGTTTGGGTGGTGGGTAGTTTTCAGTGACAAATTTTTTGTGTACAAAATTATAATGAAATCGAGAAAAAAGCTACTTTGGTCATTACCCCCTCAGCCTTCCCCCTTTTATTTTGCATGAAAGCCCAAACCTGCTCCTGATTAAGAGAGCCTATTTTGGCTGAACCTCTTGGACTTCCTCGGGAGGATGCTGGTTTTATGCAGTTGGAACTTTGAGGCAGGAACTGGCCCTAGATATCTTTGTAAGGCATTTTGGAAACTTCCCCAAATTACGGATTTGTAGGTAGCGACAAAGAGCTTTGGTCCTTGTTCTGAGTGCAAAACTCAACTCAGTCTTACGTACAGCACCATACTGGTTACTTTCTTTATATACGTGTACATTTATAGATCTCTTCCAATATAGCACTGCAGTATTCCAGAGCAATAGCCTAACACACCGATGTGAGTAACTCCAGTTACTGCAGAACAGCACGGTGTTTAAAGAAAATCCAGGTTAAGGTGCATTTCTGAATGGAGATGTGTGTGTTACCAAACGAAGGAGCAATTTTGTAGAATAATGGGGAGGGGCAGGTGAATGGGTTAGAAAGAGACCCTGCGTCATCCTGTGTTTTTCCCCATGCAGGTTTTTCAAATGCTTTGCAATTAATGATACGTTCACTAAAATCTGGAGGGAAGTGGTGATGGCTGAGGGGGGGAACACGTTGCAGGCAGCCAGCAGAGCACGTTCAGCTGGCAAATATGGGATGAAAAGAGAAGAGGAGGAGAAGGAAGGCAGACAGGGAGGCAGTGTGACAGAGTGGTGGGCGGAGGTGCACAGCAAATTTTAAAATAAAGTAGGTAGCTCTGGGATTCTTTGGAGTCAGAAGAGAGCTGTTGGGGGAGTGGGATAATTTTGCCCATACCATCACAGGTGGTGCATTAAAGCTTCTGAATAATATTCCGATATATCTGTTCTTTACATCTCTATGGGTTTACTCTTGTTGTTCTGTATTCTGACATAGAAATGCATGGCATGCAGGTATCTTGATCGCATATAGTCCTGTCTTCCCACTCTGTGCATTAATCCACCGCATGGTACACACCCCTTTGCGTGTGCATGTGCAGCACACATCTCCACTCCCCGGTCACTCGCATCTGTACTACACATATGCACAAGCACACATGCACTCGTTTGCACATGCTTTCTGATCCTTATGCAGCCATACAACCTGAATGTGCCTGCCCGTGCATATTCCATGGCTGTTCCTGGGCTCAGAGCCCGACTCCTGCTCCTATACCTGAATACAACCACAATTGCCAAACTGGCAATATCGCAGTTCGCTCAGCAAAGCTGATACACCAGAGGAAGCTTTAATCTGGAGAAGAAAAAGACCTTGGTTTTCAGCTTATGCTCTTCCTCCATCCCCACCCAGATCTTTCACAGAGAGAAAAAGATGCAATGGGTTCTTCAGCACAGGCAGGAGTTTCCTTCCCAAAATAAAGACAGCTCTCCTCAAATTATTTTTCAAGGGAAGCCCCTGGTGTCCCGCCTTTCTGGCAGCTAAGGAGAGAAATGTTGGGCTTGGGCGTGGAAAAAATGTCTTCACATTTGTGTCTAGGTGTGCCTGTATGTGTCTGTCCTCCCACCCCACAGACAAATATGTTCACACACTCATACCTTGCAGATTATTCTTTCTTGTGGGTGTGATGCCAATGTGAACAGTGAAGTATCTGACTGACTGCGCCCGCCCATGAGAGATGCAGATAGCTTGGTGTTGTCATTCTGCCTACAGTTGATTGCAGCTCTGAGTCTGTGCCCACAAAATATTCAGCTAAAAGGTGGCATAGCTGAAAGTCTGGGTCAAGCAATTTCTGAAAAATTGAACTTTACTGCCAGCAAGAGATGCAGTCAGTAATACGCAGAGCTGGATGGTTCGATAGGTGGCTAGAAATGCAAGTGTTGCATGCACCGCATACTAGAACAGATGGACGTTATGGGGGTATGTGCTCAGTATTGGATTGCATGAGTGATTAAACAATAACCCGCGAGCAGGTTTCCCACTTGTGGGTGAGATGAGTCTCATTCATCACCAGCCATATCCGACGGCTTCCCTCCCATTCTGTCCTCTCCTCCTCACCCCAGTGCTGGAGAGCCAGCGGCTGCAAAGGTTTAAACCTGCCACACCCATCAAATCAAAGGAGGGAGGGGGGAAGAGGCAGTCTGCATTTCTTTCCCCTTCCACACGAGCAGCATGAATAAACAGGGCTGTACCTCTAAAGATGCAGTTTAATGCAATTGGAGAAGGAGAAAGCATTAGGGAACTGTTCTAGCAATTACAGCCAGCCGGTGAGGTGTCTTGTCATTCCAGGAACTGCAGAGGTGTGCAGGAAGGAGGAAATGGAGAAAAAGAGAGGAAGATGCATGCAGAGTTAAGGTTTTCTTGGCTCAGGATATTAAAATGTCTCGGACCTCATTTAGAATAACTTAATTATGCCGCACATCCAGATGCTTCAAAACTTGCAAGGCATGGTCTTACCTTTAAACACCAAGGTGGAGAGAGGAAAAGGGGTATTTTAAAGGAAAGGTGTCCATCCATGCCCCTCCTCCCTCCACTTGCCAGCATGGTGTAAATCACCACAGACCATTGACTTCAGGGCAGAGGCACTTCATCTGCACCTGGGGAGAGTCTAGCCACTGCCTCTGTCTTTCTGAGAGACACCGAGTGGTTTTTGTGCTTCTTCCAGTAGACAATTCCTGCATGAAAGTTTAATTACTCCAGGTCCTTACTATTTCTTTTCCTAGGGCGATACCCCTGAGATTTCTCCTGGGAAGGGTGTCTCCAGAGAAACACCCCTCCCATCACCCTGTCCTCCTCCACTGCCTTTGCTGCCTATTAGAGACATTGATTTCTCCTAGATCGCATAATGTAACTGTTCTTAATGGCACAGACAAGCCCCCTCCTAGGGAACTAATTGCAGGCAGAGTTTCCAGGGGGAGAAGGACAGCAGTAATGCTTAGTGGGAAAGAAACCAGTCTGTTGATCCAAATTGCCTATTGCCACTTGCTCCTGAATGAGAGTCCCAGCAAAAAAGCGTGGCAGTACCCACCAGTACGTAGAGGCATCCCTGCTGAGAGGGCTGCGTTGAATCTTGTCTCTTCCTGTGCCAGGCTGGGTATACGTGTGCAGCCCGAGGAACTGACATGTATTGTCTGAGGGCTTGTCCTGGCCCAGTGCTGAGGGTGTCTGAATGATCTCAGAGCTGCTCCTGCCTCAGGACAAGAAAATGGGCTGTATGTAGCTCCAGACTCTGCCCATGCCATGCAGAGAGGGTGGGCATCACTTGAGGATGGGCGATGAGAGGGACCTCTCCTCCAGTCATGTGGCTTTGACTGACTAGGAGAAAGTGCAAAGAGGTTTCCCGTCAAGTATACTCTCATTTCAGGCCAGCTGTCACGGATTCTGTGGTACCATCCCAGGATCTAGTAGCCACCCTGCACAGACACTGTATTTCCCTCTCCCCGTTTCCCAGAGAGCAGGAGTTCCCCGCTGCTGGCAGCTGCCATGTTGCAAGGCCTTCTTTTGCCAGTGGGAAGGTGAACCGGTGCCTTTGCCCATTGCAAGATGAAAGCAGGCTGATAGTCTTACATGATGTAAATCAAGGATGCGTATATCTGCTTGGGTTTGCTGGCCTCATGCTGTGAGGCACATCACCCCCCTCAATGACTTGTCTGCTCCACGAGCAGAAGACATGGGGCATAAGTGGGCTCTGCCTAGTCTGTACTGAGCAGGCATATATATGCTGAGGGATCCATTTATTAACAGGTAAACCGGCAGGCATAGCCTGAAGATTGCCTCTGCTTTTGGCTGAGATAATATGAAGCAAAAGCAACAAGGACATATAACCTGAGACCTCTGTGTGCTCCCAGTAGGCTGGTGGTGCATTAGTGACTACTGTTTGCTCAGTCCATTCGTTGCTGGCCTGTGCATCCTTCCCTCTATACAACTCTCCTGTTGTCCCCTCCTCCTGCACATAAATTACTTGCATCTCTTCAGTTGCTTTGGGCTTCCTCCCTACACAGGGAGGGCTTTATTTGGATTTGAGAATGAATGATAGCTCTGATGATAGTTCCAGGCTAAAGACACCTGAGGATGCGAAACCTTTTGATGGCAGCGCTCTGTGTCGATGCCCTTGGGAAGTCACTATGCAATTCCCCTGTTTTCTGTGAGTCTCACAAGATAGATTTGGCAGCAGTTCATACCTGGCTGCGTCTGAGTTTTGAAGGCCCAGTGTCCAAGTGTAAGGCAACAACCATAGCCCAGTAGCTCAACACAGGGGAAGGCTGGGCTGGTAAGAGGAGATCAGTCATCCAGAAAGGACCAGTGGAGAGTGCACATGCCTCGCTGGTGGAAATACCAGAATACCTTGCTGTGGGGATACCAGAGCACGTATCTGGGTAAAACACCTTTCAACATATGAAGTCCAAAGTCAAAGTCTGGAATCCATCCACATTCATTTCATGTATAATTCCAAGATCCTCCTGAGCACGCCGGGAGGTGACATGTTGCCTCAGAGCTCTGATGGCCTCATGTGGAGAAGGTGTTTATATTTCCTTAGGGCTCTCTCTATCACCTGCTGAGTGTGTGTATAAAACTCCATGGCTTTTCATGGTTACAAGAACCACAGGCCAGTAGTTAGTATATAGGAATTGGTTTCAGGAGAGCTGGTTTCTCTTCCTAGCAGTGCTGTTAACCTGTTTTCTGACTTCATCTAAGCACAGTTTCTCTGCCTGTCATGGCCGTCTCTGCAAGATGCTTCTTTAATTTGGAAACTAAATAATTAGTGTGTGGGGAAAAAAAAGGATTCGGATGCCCTCAGGTGAGACGTCCTTTAGACAGGCAAAGCATTGCTTTATCCATCCTGTCACTCCTGCAGTGCTGGGATGTTTATTAGCCACTTGAGTTCCTTTAACACAAACCACTGATTTTCTTCCCAGATCCAGGCTTTATTACTGTGGGCCAGATTCTGAGAGTAGGGCTACAATTTAGTTTTCTCCCTGCTATTCACGAGTGTGCTAGCTCCTCCCCTTCCATCATAACGATCCAGCCTATAGCAACCTACAATATGTGTATGGGGTTGAGGAATAATAGTGTAATGAAAATAGTGATTTGTTTTTAATATAACAAAAGGAATTTGTGCTTTTTGAATTACACTGATTCTGCTGTCTCCACCTGTTATTCATTTTGTCTCCTCTCCCCATCTGTTCTGCTCCTCGCCTTCCTCCTGCTCCCTTGACCATGCAGTCCTCCTGCTGTTGCTTCTCTCCTCCAGCTGGGTACCAGCCCTCCATTAGGCTGTGCTTCTTGGGGACTCCTGCTGGCACCATCAGCTACTACTACGAGGCTCTTACTCCCTTCACCTTTCCTGGCACTGGTATCAGAAGGGAAGCTGGTAGGAAGGAAAACTACATAGGTTCTTCCTTCATGCTTCCAGTTGCTTTTGCAGCTTCCCCAGTTCTCCTCCACTTGGGCAGCTGTCGCAGCTACTGTAAATGAGCACCTGTAGACAGAGACAGCGAAGTGGTGCATCTTCACCTGTCACATTGCTGTTAGCATAGGTAAAAAGTTGCCCACCCCCAGCAGGTGGCTGGGGAGGGGTATGGCTGCCATAGGAGCAATGCATGCCATACAAACTATTCCTGCTTTCTTTAGGGTTCATACTTCTTCTGGGCTTGTCCCTTGGCTACTAATGCCACAGCTGGGTGGCAGACTATGCTCCAGCTGTCTTGGTGGCCCAAGAGAGGTTGTTCTGAGCCTACATTCCTCCCACCAGGGTTGGTTGGCTTTGATGCCTTGAAAGGGAAGCCAGGATGTACTTATATTCTTTTAAATTATAACCAATAAATGTCAGTCCCATTCATTACTCATCTTACTTCTGAAGTTTCTTGAATTAATTCCAGCCATAATCACAGTAATATCTGTATTTATAGAAAGCCAGGACATCTCACAGTATTTAAGCATTCTCTATGTAGGAGACACCTTTCTGTAAGGGCTGGTAATTAGTAAAGCTAATAGGTTCTAAAAGAATCCTACTCATCTGGTTTGTATGCCCCTAAAATTTAGGGGTGCAGAGGAATGTGTTTGGGTCTGAACCTAGCTCTGAAGATAGTTTTATTCCATTCTTCTCATAATTGCATAGGACTGAAACTGTGGTCTCAGAAACTTCAGGGTTTTTATGAATTAGGATGATTTCTAATAATTGGTGATATCAGGAATAATTTACAGTTTTGATTACTCTTATAATTGTTAAGACTATTATCAGCTGGCATCCAGTTCATCAGACTATTGAATGGAGTCTAATCCATTTATTTTATTAATAGTATCCAATGACCTTTAAATCTACAGTGTTACGTACTCAAGGGTGGGCAGGTTGGGGCAGCATGGTACCACGCTTTGCTCTTTTGCACAAGATGCCAGTAATTTATATTAGTTCGAACTGAAACCAGCAGGATGTAAACCACAATGGTTTTGAACTGACCATTGTTCTTCTTGCATCATTCCTTCTTCTGTCTGCCCACAGCTTTAGGAGTAAGGTATTCAGTGGTGGATTTATAAATAATTTAACAAAGATCATTAGATTTGGAAGCGTAGACATAAAGAAACAAGTATCACTTCCTGATTTGCTGACAGTAAAATTTGCAGCCATTTAGTTTCATGTAAGAGTGAAGTCCACTACTGGAAGTCACCTGCTGAGAAAATGTGAGGAGGGCATCACCGGTTCAACTGTGCCTGAGAAGCGTGGTGCAGCTGGAAGGCGGTACTGGAACACCAGGGAACTGGAATGATGGGGAACTGAGGCAAAGGGGCTTTTAGAAGCTGAACCAAAAGTTTGTCCTCAGCAGGGATACTTCACCGTAGATTGGAGAGCTGCACTGAAATGGAGCCTGTGTTCCTCAGAACTTGGGGCACCTTTCATAAGGTCAAGATTTTAATTCTTACCTTGTTATGTTGGAGTAGTCAGGCTCGTAGCTTGCAAAGACCTGGATTGCACAGGCTGAGTTGGAATCTGTCAGAATGGAGACTTTGCCTGATCGAAGATGAAAAACAGTGGTTTTAACTCTTCCTGCTGTTTGCATTTCCAGTGGAAGACCCAGAGGAACTTCAAGCCCTACATAGAGTTTTGAGGCCAGACACCTGCAACAGAAAATTGATGTTTAATGTTGACTATTAAAATTGCAGTCAAAAGCATGATAAGGATGCAACCAGTCCCACCTAAAGCACAGGATCTGGCAAACAGCCTTTCCCTTATATCCTAAATTCCAGTCAGAATACCAGCTAGAAGAGATTAAATCCTAAGGAAAGGACGAACAGAGCAAGGAAAAAAGATCTTCCGCTGAAATAACTGAAGAACTGAAGCCAATTGAAACCTCCATGAAGTAAACAGAAGTTGGATAACTTCCAGAGGATAGTTAGCAAAGTTAATACATGAATCAATGCCTGAAGCTTCCTCTTATATGGTAAAACTAGATATGCAGCAAAAAGAACCCTCCATTATGATGCCAGTGTGCAAGGCTCTGTGGAAGATAGAAGAATTGATAAATTAGTGAAAAATGAGTCCTAATGGCTTATAGGAACTTCTAGCAAATCTTCCTTTAAAGTTCAATTAATTCTTCCTGATGTTCTTTCTTTTCTTCCTTTGAGTCGTATGATTCCACAATTCAGGAAGAGATACCACAAGACAATGCCTTATCTTGTAGAATTTCATTACTTTTTAATTAGGGTGTGGCTGACAAGAGGGGTGTGAAATGTATCATAGTATTTTACCATTGTTCTGAACTGAGAAATAGGAGATTGTTGTAAGCTGAACTACCTTCATAGGGGTGTCTGTTAGAGGCTGTAGAACTTTAGAGCTTCCTTTCTTTCTAACTGTGGAGGTGCCTAAAGTCCTAAAATAATTACACTTACACCTGTCAAGTCCCCTAAACATTTAAAGGCTGTTTACTAGCATACCTCGATGACGCTTAGTTTTATAAGCAATAATCAGCTCAATACCTACTTAACAGCTAAGCTGCCATGGGATCTACAACCAAGTATTCTTCCAGTTGCTTTCCCTGCACAGCCAAAACGAGTAAGTTTGTCAGAGCACAAAGGTCAAGTGCCTGCGCAGAATGCATCCAAGAGAAAGGGAATGTACTACCTTCCTTTTATCCAGAAACACTTTGATTAAAGTATTTACCCAGAGATGTGGTGAATATACCATCTCTGTCTGAGTAGATCTGTACCCCAACCTCCCAGGAGAATGCGCTATTAGGCTATAGAATATACTGGGACCAGTGTTTCCTGGAGAAGCTGATCTATTTTGCACAGACAAATAAAATAATAATTGTGCTAGAGCAAGAGAGTGAAAGAATATTATCCTCACTCTCTACCTTGGTGTTTATGATACTCGTGGAGGGGAGGGAAGAGCTTTGGTTAAAGCTTTACCTCATACATTGTCAATAAAGCCAAAGCATTTTATGCCCATCTTGCATGTTGATGGCTAAAACAATTAATAGGAGCCATAAAGGAGGAAGATCAGGATCTAGGAAAAGGGCAGAACAAGTCAGGGTGTACTGATGTAAGATGGTTGTTTCAAATCATCATAGCTTATTTACAAAGCTGATGGAAGCAATCTCTGAACCATGAGCTTTGAATGCTTTGAAGACTCATGAGGGCTGGATTAGGTGTCAGAAGGCTGAAAAAGAATGACGAGAAGATAAGAAATTACAGACTACTCAGTTTAACTTAGTTCCTGGAAAAAAAATGGTGGAAATAATCAAATAAAGGAGATTATTAGGAGCCAGCACAGATCTGTCAAGAATAGATCATGTCAAACTAATTTAGCTTTCTTCTATAACAAGCCTTGTGGATACAGGGGAAGTAGTTGTCACACCTTGTCATTTGTAAGGATTTTGACATTATCTCATAGGTTTTTATCATAAGTGAAGCAAAGAAACATGGTCCAAAGGAAAACATTACAGCAGCAATTCTCACTGATTTCCTGTTGAAACAGAAGGCTCTGTCCAGCAGCTTGCCACAAGCTTGAGCTGTGGCCTGCTTCACGTTTTCATTAAATACATTGTACTTAATATTTTAATTTCAACCTGCATGACTGTCTAGAGGAAGTGTTTTTTAAAATCTGCAGATGGCATGAACCAGGTATAGGCTGGTGGAAATTACTGGAATTCAAGACAAGCTTGTGAAACCAAGGACCTGGTTTGAACAGCATCGGAGCGAATGCAAAGTGCTCTCCATGGGAATGATTACTAAATTGCAGCCAGCTGTCCATGGGAGCCAACAGGCCAGCTAGCTATCCTTCAGGAGGGGAAACAGGGTCTCTAGAGGACCACAGGTTCAATGTTGGTCTACAACGTCATTCTGTTGTCAAAAAAGAAAGCATCATCTTACCAGGTTGTGCAAATGGGAGTGTAGGCTGTGAGACACATCCAATAAGCCTTCAGCTCTGAATTGCACATGTAAGTCTCAGGGGAAATGTCATGCCTTAGTCCTGTAATGCACTCTAAGAAAGTGTGGTCCAGTGAGAGTGCAGACTGGGACAGTGAGACTTGCTGGAGGTCAAGGGAAATAAAATTTGTGAGGAAAGACTGAAATAATTAGGGTTTTTTAACCTAAAAGGAATAAGGCTGAGAGGGGTCAGGATGCTAGTCTGGCGAGTGCAAGAAAATGGGAATAATTTGTTCTTCGCATCCAGGGTGGATAAAATAAGAAGTAATGGTCTTTAATGGGTCGTCAGAGTGATTCAGACTAGACTTTAGGAAGAGTCCATGCACTGGAATAGATTGTCTGAGAAAACTATAGCAGCTCCAATCACTGAAGGGCTGTAGGAGGCACTTCTGGACCAGAGGATGGACTAAATGGTCTCTTGTGCTCTCTCAACACTATTTTGTATGATTAATATCAAATATTTACTGGAGCAGGAACTGGACCCAAACTGTTCTCTTGCAGAAGAGTGCTTAACCAGTAGGCTATAAAGCTGTATTTACTTCTGTGCTCTATCTCTGGCCTCAAGCTTTTTTCTCATTCTTCCATGAAAAAAGCCTAAGAGCTTAAACAGGAAAAGCTAGGAGCAGCTTACTCTAAACAGTCTTCTGTAGGAGGAAGGTAAGAATTGAGATCTTTTCAAGTACAGTAGAGAGTTGAATCAACACCTCCCATAATTTAGGGAACCTAGTCTCTCCACTGAGATACTAGATAAACACCTGTCTACTGCATGCTGTCAGAGAGGAACTATAGTTGTGGTCTCTTTCTGGGCAGGGGTTCAGGGCTTGGAATCCAAACCAGCAGATGGCTCCCTGATAACCAGGGCAAGATGCCTAAACCCAGACAGTTCAGATGTCACTCTGTCTTCAGCATTTGCCGTAGGCAGGTTAAAAAATAATTTATTTGGTGTATTGTGATACTGAGGTGCCTAGTTCTCCCCATATCTTCTAGTGAACTTAAGACTTTGGTTTCTGCAAGGCATCTCACCTTCTTCCTAGACTTAGCTCCAACATGCATCTTCTGAACACGGGCATCTGCCAGAACTCCACACTGAGGTTCCCTTTTCATCATCCTCGGGAGAGAATTACTACAAGAGATTTATCAGTTGGTGGCTTCTTCTACCTGCCTGACATGAATTGTCTCAAAGCATTTATATGGCAGTCACTCAGAAATTCCCAACTGAGGTGCTGTACCACTACTAACACTCACCTTCAGTGCTTAATCCCCTCTGCTCCCATTATGATGTGTCCCAGTGGTTGCTGGGAATACTGAATAATACTGAATAAAACATGCTGAGATACAATATTCACATTCACTGGATATATTCTTATGCAGCAGAAAAGCTACTGCTGCATGAGAATATAGAAGAACTAAAGCTGACCTGTGGTATCTTCTGTTATCACGTGCTGAGTCCATACAATCCTCAGGAAGATATCCTTTCTTCAGTTATTCCAAAGCCTTTACACAACACAAGAGGGGGAACAAGACACCGTGCCTATAGTCAGGATTACCCAACGTTTGGGGAATGAGATCAATTGTAATAGTCAAAGACAATCTTTTCAACTACGTGAAATTTTGCTGAGCTTTCCCTGTTTGGTTGAGAATTTTCTTGGTAGGGGTCTTCTTCAAATAGACACTGTGTTTTTTTAATTTGTTATTTGGCTGTATCTGTTGAGATTAGAGGAATAAAGCCTTGACAGTGTAAAGAGTTTTGCAACCATTTAATAAGCATCAGTTGTGCCTTTATAATATGAGGAAAGAGAATGCCATTATGATTTCTAATGATGAAATTTCCTATTTTCTTTCTTTTTAGTTTACCTTTTAAAAGTAAGAGAACCAACACTTTTGTTAAGCATACATTGAGTTTTCAAAGTCAAACACTTAGAATATAGAGAACTAATTAAAAGGGTTGCCTGTCTATCTTTAATTTGTCTTCTCTCACGTATAGGCATAATGACATCGTCCTTAATTATGAGATCAAATACTGGTATATGTTTTTTTCAATAGGATCCCTGTCTCATTCAGTGCACAGAATGGAATATACTTAGGGACTGAATGAGGCCATAAACAAAGGTGTTTTCTATAGGTCTCCTGTTTCATTTACTGCCAGTGACGAAGGTTATGTATTGAATTGGGCAGGGGGCTGTTCAAAAACAGAAGAATAGTCTCATGTTTTGGCAATTGAATACTGCCCTGAAGAATTAGGCTTTTTCCTGCCTTTTGCCATGCGTTCCTATGTGATATGAAAAAGCCATATAAATGAGGTTTTCCATGGGTGGCCACTAATTAGTGTGTTCTCATTTTCTGGGTTCTCAGTCTGAGACACCTGGGGTCTGACTTACAGAAGTGCAGAACTGGTATTGTATGGAGTTCTGCTCTCAACACACACAGAGCTGGGGAAGTGCTAATCCAAGGCATCGCAAATTAGGGACGCAAAATTAGTGGGTGCTCTGGCCATTTTGACCTTACCCTCTTTGTGTCTGATTTCACTGTCTGTAAAATAGAGATAACAACCCCACCTACCTCCCTGGGAGAACATCCATTAAGGCTCATGAAGCACTGGGATATTATAGCAAAATAGCACCACGGAAGACGACCATGAGGAAATTAGTATTCTGCATTCAGTGATGGGTTTGAATGTTGTATGACAAATAAGGCATTTTACCATGGCTGAAATTAGGATAACGGGAAAATACTGAATTGCTGCCCGCTCAGTGAGCTCTGTCTATCCTTTGTAGTAGCTTGGGTGGGAGAGACTTGCAAGAAAAAAAAGAATCTGATAAAGACTATTGTAAGGCATATGCTCAAGGGAGTCAAAGTGAGATTTCAGAGGTAGTCTCCATTTCACATTTTCTGCTTCAGCCTTTACCATGTGCCCAGAATGATGCTTGTAAGAGAGGCTTTTTATGTAATATAGGAGTCACACTACTTTGTACTTGTGCCTGTGAACAATGGGTTGCAAAATAATTGGGCAAAAATGGGCCAAATGTGTTATCACTGAAACTAGTACTACACTTTCCACTGCTGTTGGAAGATATCAGCTTAGATACTTAACAAATCAAGTCTGGAACACTCTTGTTATTACTTCCTTTGTATGTGAGGAAACTGAGGCACAGAAGAAAGTGGAATTATCTGCTGAAGTCATTCTGCCTGTTTACATACAACCAACAGCTTTTAAACTAGTATTCACATACCTTGCATGAATTAATCTAGTAATGACAGAAAAAATATGGGTTTGTTCCTCTCTTATTCCCGTCCCTTCTCCTCACCTGGAAGAAGCAGCTTGAGTAATGCAAATTGTTTGTTTGCTTTATTTGCTAGTAGCTTATATTTGTTTCTGTGGGAGTGGGGTGTGTATGTGCCTACAGGACTCCATGGGAGGATCTCCTAAGGAAGGGCTGAGCTGGAGAGTTGAGGAAGCAAGCAGGCCTATGGTATCACAGGTCCTATGTCCTGACCTGGGTGCTGTTCTCATGAAGTTCAGGCTCTTGGTTGCTGCCCTGGAGGATCTCCAGGTGGGGAGGTTGTGCTCTCACCAGGAGAGGCAGTCTGTCTGGAATGTAAGCTCCAGACTAGGATGAGCTTAAGAAAGAGGTCAGAGCCTTCAAACTGGGCTTGACAGGGAGCCTGAGAAGAGGTAAGAACCTCGATGATACACGGTCATACACTTCTATTAATGAGAGCCTGCCTGGGGTTTCTCCCTAGTCTGAATACATTGTTGTTGTGGAGACTATGAATGTCTGTATTGACTTTCTCAAATCTCTGGCGCGTAAGATGGGACACAATTTTCTGGCCAGGCACAGGTGGGAATTTTTCCCACCATTGCCACATGTGCTGGCTGCTGATGAACTGATATGTTGCCTATGAGGTCTCTGTGTCCATGAATTATCTCCAGAAGAAAGTTTACTTCTCCCAGGGGAGTACAAAGCAGCCTAACTTGCTCAAGGGAGAATTTTTCTTAGCAGAGACTGAAATGGAAATAAGAAATCCCAGTACAGAAATTCAGAAGTCTTGGGGAAAAAAGCAATTCATCAGCTCTTTGTAAGCGTGGAAGAAGAGCTGTGCCTGTGTCTGTTGTCCTGAGACATGCCAGCATGGCATGACACTGTAAACACGCCAAATGTAATTGCTGGCTATGGCTTGAAGCCTATGACTTATGAGGATGCCCTGTCCCCTATTTTGAAGACCTTTTGCTGAGATTGACCTCCATGGCAGCTTAAGAGACCCTCTTCCTGCTCCTCTGGAGTTAAACCTCTGGCTGTCAGGACTGATGCAGAGTTAATGGTCAAGGCAGAGTGATCCAGAGAGATGCTTCATGGAAGCAGTGTAGGTGGCTAAAAGAGAAGGTCCTGTTGGCAGGTCTGGAGGAAGGACACTGTCGCTCTGCCAGTTAAGAATGGAAGTGGAGAGGCTGTCCGTATAGGGGAGAAAGAGACCTTGTTGCAAAGTGAATGTGTGGGTGTCTCTCTGGGCCAAACATGGGATGCATGTTTGCCAAGAAGGTAGTGGAAATGTAGGTCTTGTGTTAACATTTGGGAGGTGGTGGGGATTTTGTAATCCCTGCTGCTCCCAAATCAGATGGAGTTTCAGCCTACCCCTGGGGCAACCCCTGCTTCTGGCTTTGTCATAGGAGAAGTGTACACTGTGACAGCACAGAAGTTAAGGGGGAGGCAGAAAAGGTACTGGACTAGGTCAGGAGATAATTTTGTTGGAAGCATCTACAATCTTGTGGCTCCACTGGCTTCTTCTCCCCATAGGAGGAGGAGCACTGCAACTTGTGAGTACCCACTCCAGAACTGTAGGGGCCTTACCAAGCTAGGGTCAGTCTTCCCATCTCACAAAGTGCAGTAAGTGGCCCCACTGGCAGGGCTTGCTTTCTTCTCTTTCTCTTCCGTGGTTCTGACTTGTCTCTGCAGAGAGCAAAATGTACTCCTTATTGCTCTGCCTCCTTATATCCAGTCCCATTCACTTCCATCTTCCCTATATGATTCATTGCATCTCAGCTTCACACAGTATGGTATCATCGATGCTGATATGCCCAACCTGTAATTTTTCAACTTATCTCTTGAGTACTTGCCTCAAAGCTTTTCCTGCTGTCAGGCACAGCAGACAACAGAGTGTGCCGAGTACCTCTGAGGGGTACCATACAGAGTGATTCTGCTGTTTGGAAATCTGTTTGTGAAAACTCTGAGCAGCGCAGAAATGCCTGGAGAAGCTAATCAGAATTGGAGATGGGCACAGTTTTCAAAAAACACAAGTTTCAACTACTGTGGTGTAAACATGAGGTCAGTTTTCTGCCAGTGGCAGTGAAATAGCACTCAGTTATACAGAGCACAGGAAAATGCTGAACAGGATTTCTGTCATTCCTTTGCTCCACTTTTATCAACGCCCTGTGCTTCTGCCCTGCAGCACCCCTGCTATTCCGACTCTGATGTTGCAGGGTAGCCATTGAGTTGCTGAAAACTAGGCAAGGATGTAACTGATCCTTTGAACAAAGTAATTCTCAGTAGCTTTTTGTACATATTAAATGATTAAATCTTTAGGGGGCTTTTCCCTGATGCAGTAATTGTGCACTCATTAAATTGCCAGATAAGACTTACTTTCTATTAATTTATTTTTTGCTAAGAAAAACGTTTCATTTTCCACTGATAATCCTGCCTCACTTTATTCAAGGATGGCCAACTTGCGGCTTTTAAGCCACAGGCAGATACTAAGCAATTGAAGTATGACTCTCACAATGGAGATGCGTCATATTACTGACAGCACACTGCTGGTGTTAGGACTACTTTTTTATTAGTATCTTCATGTGGAGGGAAGCTCTCAGGTGCTTCTGAGGCCAACAGCTTTCTACAGGCTCTGGGGCTCAGCTGGGCACCCAGCCTCACTCCATCCCACACTGGGTGCTGGGACCCCAGGGAGCCATTGCTGTTTTCTGCCTGGGAGCTACTTGTTGAAAAATCCCTCACCTTGCTTAACGTGAGGGGGTAGGGATTTGACACCTCTTGGACATTGGAAGGTATTTTTTTTAAGAGGCTCACGAGGCCAGGATGTTTGAGCTCCCATGATTTAGTCAATTGCATTTTAGAAAGTGAAATCTGGGTAAAAGTTGAATTCTCATGCATTATGAAGAGTGGAAATAGATTTAGGCTTCAGCTGCAACATGAACTAGTATATGTGTGAAAAAAGACCACAGAGAAAATATGTAAGAAGAAAGTTATTAAGGCTGCTAAGCCAAGTATTAAAAAATTAGCCTATATTGGAAATGCAGTTGCCTGTGCAACCTCAGGATGGTCTTCTCTTGTGAATGTATTTCAATACAATTCTAGTAACAGCAACACATCGTACTTTGCTTTCCAGGGATGCCCATGGCATTCAGGTCACAGAATGGACAGTGCTCACTTAATGAGCAGTCATTCAATATTTTGTTCTCTCATAATAAGTCAGTGTGTGACTCCACAGCTTTGCTAAATAAATACTATTCAAACTCTGCTCTGGAATCAGAAATACTAATTTTATCCTGGGCTGTCTTGTGATTCTGAGCACATCCCTAATGTTACTTCCTAAATCTTTGCAACATTTCATAGAATCATAGAATGGTTTAGGTTGGAAGGGACCAGCTTGCTCAAAGCCCCATCCAGCCACAGCTTCCCTGGGTAACCTGTTCCAGTGCGCCTCACCACCCTCAGAGTAAAGAATTTCTTCCTGCTATCTAATCTAAATCTACCTTCTTCCAGTTTGAAGCCATTACCCCTTGTCCTATCCCTACATCCCCTTGTAAAAAATCCCTCTTCAGCTTTCTTGTAGGCCCCCTTCAGATACTGGAAGGCTGCTGTAAGGTCTCCCCAGAGCCTTCTCTTCTGGCTGAACAACCCCAACAGCCTGCCTTCATAGGAGAGGTGCTGCAGCCCTCTGATCATCTTCGTGGCTGTCCCCTGGACCCTTTCCAGCAGGTCCACATCCTTCTTGTGCTGAGGACTCCAAAGCTGGATGCAGTACTCCAGGTGGGGTCTCACCAGAGTGGAGTAGAGGGGCAGAATCACCGCCCTCAACCTGCTGGTCACACTTCTTTTGATGCAGCCCAGGATATGGCTGGCCTTTTGGGCTGCAGGCGCACATTGCTGGCTCATGTTGAGCTTCTCACCCACTGACACCCCCAAGTCCTTCTCCTCAGGGCTGCTCTCAATCCATTCTCCGCCCAGCCTGTATTTGTGCTTGGGATTGCTGTGACCCAGGTGCAGGACCTTGCACTTGGCCTTATTGAACTTCATGAGGTTGGCAGGGGCCCACCTCTCAAGCCTGTCCAGGTCCCTCTGGATGGCATCCCTTCCCTCCAGTGTGCCAACCACACCACACAGCTTGGTGTCATCAGAAAATTGCTGAGGGTGGTGCACTCAATCCCACTGTCCGTGTCACTGACAAAGATGTTAAACAGCACCAGTCCCAGTACCGACCCCTGAGGAACTCCACTCATTACTGGTTTCCACTTGGACATCAAGCTGTTGACTGCAACTCTTTAAGTGGAGCCATCCAGCCAGTTCCTTATCTACCGAGTGGTGCATCCATCAAATCTGTGTCTCTCCAATTTAGAGACCAGGATGTCATGCAGGACAGGGTCAAATGCTTTGCATAAGTCCAGGTAGATGACGTCTGTTGCTCTCCCGTTATCCAGCAATGCTGTAACCATGTCATAGAAGGTCACCAAATTTGTCAGGCATGACTTGCCCTTGGTGAAGCCATGGTGGCTGTGACTGATCACCTCCTTATTTTCCATGTGCCTCAGAAGAGATTCCAGGAGGATCTGGTCCATGATCTTGCCAGGCACAGAGGTAAGACTGACCGGCCTGTAGTTCCCCAGGTCTTTCTTTTTTTTCCTTTTTGAAAATGGGCATTACGTTTCTGCTTTTCCAGTCAGTGGGAACTTCACCAGACTGCCACAACTTTTCAGATATAATGGAAAACAACTTAGCAACTTCATCTGCCAGTTACCTCAGGACCTATGGATGGATTTCATCAGGTCCCATGGACTTGTGTACATTCAGGTTCCTTAAATGGTCTCGTACTTGATCTTCACCTAGAGTGGGCAGTTCTTCATTCTCACAGCCCCTGCCTTTGCCTTACGCGACTTGGGTGGTGTGGTTAGAGGCCTTGCCAGTGAAGACTGAGGCAAAAAAGTCATCGAGTACCTCAGCCTTCTCCATATCCTGGGTGACCAGATCTCCCATTTCCTTCTGGAGAGGGCCCACATTTTCTTTAGTCTTCCTTTTATCACTGACATACTGAACTTTTTCTTGTTGCTCTTGATGTTCCTGGCCAGATTTAATTCTGTCTGGGCTTTAGCTTGCCTAACCTGGTCCCTGGCTGCTTGGACAGTTTGTCTGTATTCCTCCCAGAATTTGAGAAACAGAGGACCTGACTTTTATTAGTAGTTTTTCTTTTCAATTGCACATATCTGAAAACATCTCCCATTACTGTCAGCTGCATCTCTGAGTGCTCAGCACTGCTCCAAGTCAGACTCAAAGTGTCTGAAGCCAGATACTCAGAGATGCAGAACATGCCACTTGGAATCACCCTGTGAAAAGTATAGGCCAGGATAACAGAGTAATTCAGCAGCAAAAGTAGGGCAGTGCTGTAGGACAGCTGTCTGTCAGCTGCCCTAACCCTGAGATCCTCTCTTCTCCTTTGCCAAGCCTCTGCCTCCTGCATTTTAACTTTCCAGCTTCCAACTGCAAAAAATAGAACCAAGATTTTAATGTAATCCCTTTATACCCCTGAGTTTCCTAAGCTTCAAATATCCAGATTTCCTACTAATGCTTTAAGTCTTCTTTAAGCTCCTTTGTTTTACTTTGCAATCTTTCAGCAGGTATTTACAAGCCTAGTTCCAAACAGTGGCAGGGTGGTACCAGGTAATTTACAGAACTGTCCTAACAAATAAGATTTATATAGGCAGGAACCTAGCAGGATTTTCAAAGAGCCTTGGTGCCTAATTTGCACTGGTTTCAATAGGATTAAGACAAGTAGGCATTTGTCAAGATCCCACCATTCGTTCCTTAAAACCTGGCCTTTTAATTCTTCTTCCAATCAAGTTTATGCTGACCCACTAGAGCTAAAGCATAGGAATATATACTAAAATGTTAATAATTCATGAATGTTTGTAAAGTGCTGTGATAGTACAATCTGGAAAGCAGACACCTGGGGGGGATGTGTTATATTTTCTTCAGGCTTCAAAATAATTGCTTCTGCAACCAAAGCAAAATACAGGTGAAAACTTTTTTCCTCTACTTTGCGCTAAGATCAAAATATTAGTTATCTGAAAACCCCAATAGGTACTCCAATTCCACACCAAGTACTCTCAGATATTACTAAGGGTTAGGCAGATCCCAAACCCTTGAGTTAGCGGCTGGTTTGAAAGAGCACAGAAAGTGTTTGTGCATTCGTAACTCATTCTTTCTGGAAGGGATCAAATTACCCCTGTTGAATTTAATCTGTTTGAAAATATTCTTTATCTAGGCTGCATTTCTGATTTCATTTCAGCAGGATTCAGTGAATTGGTTATGCAAACTGGCTTTAGGCGGTGGATTTCTTGCAAATTACTCACTCCACTATATTTTTGTGTGTCTGTGTGTGTTTGTGACATGCAGTTTGTGAGAGTTATACAATATGATTTTTTCTCTCTGACTGGGAAGGAGGAAAAAGAAAGAGTGACTGGAAAAAAAAGAAAAGAAGAATGAAAAATCCACTCTCCTGGGCTAAAATTTTAGATAGATAATCATTCACTGTAATGGAATTTGCATGATTTGTGTCTGTTTTCATGGGTGAGGGACCAGTTCATCTGAAAAGTAAAGTACAACTAATGACATAACCTGGCCACATAACGTAGACATTTGCATACCATAATCTTTGCTTCATTTGAGCAGACCTACAATATGCTTAAGTCCAATGATGTGTCTTATGAAAGACTTAGTATTGTTATTGTTAATGAGTCAATAAATTGGACTGGCAAGAAACAGCCTTGTCCTGTGACTTCCTGAAGAAGCAGGAATCATGCCTTCTACCAAGAAATGGCTCTATATTTTAGATGGTACTAGAAGAAAGCAAGCTGGTTCCTATAGTATTTGAGTTGTTGTTCTTGTAAACCTGTGTGCTGCCTGTGCTGTTTCTTGTGTTCAGCACACTCCCATTGTCTTGACTCCTGTTGCTTGTTTCATTGCTTCCTTTCCTGGCACCACAAGGGAGATATATCCCAAAGATGTAGAAATAATAACGGTTGTCATCATCATAAATCCTTTTGCATTTGGCTCTTCTCACAGTGGGTACCTCTTCCTTCATCTGGAAGCTCACCCTTAGTACAATAGGAGCCTGGATGGAAACTCTTGGAGAACCTCCGAAAAGCGCTTGACATCCTTCCACTCCATCTTACTTGTCCTAACCTGCTCCAACTACCCAGCTTCTTGACATCCTCAGAAACCTCCTAAATGTGCTGGAATAGCATTTGGGGGAGGCTGACAGGAAATGGAGCCGTCAGACTCAGGACTGTGTTTAACAATCTGCGTGAATTGCTATCTATCTATAGGACACTCGGCCATTCAGAAGTTCCCCTAAGCTTGTTTTACCTTCTTTTTTTTCCCTAAGTGCTTAGCTATTTTCAGCACCATCTATGTTCATGGCTGCAGCTTTTGCTACTGCCTTTGGGAGTCTGATCCACACATTGATTTATTTTTAGCTATATTGCTAATTATTATTTTTGTGAGTATAGTGTTTCATTATTCATTAAAGCTGGGGAGACATTTTAGTCATTTCTCAGTAGAACAACTGTGAATTCACTAACAAAAGTAAGATCTCTGAGCAGGGCTTAAGAGGGCTAGGAAGAGTGACCTGGCAAAGAAGGATGGTATGGCAGGTGAGAGCTATTGATACACAAAGCAGTGTTACTAAGAAAGCAGAAACAAGCTATTCTCAACATGGACAAGACACAGGAGGCTGGCCAGAAGTCTGGGAGGAACTCTTTAGTTTATCAAAGGAATAAATTGCCAGAGAAACCTAGAGAATCATCTTTTGGGGAAATGTCCAAAGACTGGTAAAAAACCACTGATCTTGCAGGGTGGGTTAAAGATGAAGAAAATCAGCCCTGCTGCAGTGCACAGGGAAGGCCTAGAGGATCCTGGAGATTCCTAATTATTTGCTCTTCAGTGTGTGACAAAACTGTGTGGTGTGAACTGGCCCTTACTAACAGAAGAGGAAGCACTGCACATTTTCTGGTGTTGGGTCGTCTGTGCATACTTCCCAGTGCTTTCTGTCTGGCTTTGCACGGGATTCAGAGGGAAGAAGGTTCCTATTCCAGAAGCTCAGAAGTCCTTCTCAGGATAAAAACTCTCTTTCTGTATGACATCTGCAGCAAAGCAGAAAGAATTGGAAGGAGCTTTGTGCACCCTGCCTGCCCAGCCTTCCCCTCGTCCTAACCAGGGTCTTAACCAGGGGTCCCTTTTCCCTCAAATTCTCTGCCACAGTGGCTGCTGAGTAAAGCCCTCCACAGGGAGGGCTCCAGGGGTGGCTGGATGTACAATATGATTGTGCTACTGATGCACCAGATACAGAGTGATCTAAACAATGTGCCTGGGCAAAACACATTGCAATGTGCAGTGCTTTGAGGCTACTGCCATGCTTTCTGACTGAAGAATGGAAAAAAGCCAGAAGACTTTAGGACCAAGATGTTTAAAGCTTATTGAAGCCCTTTTTAAATAACAACTTAAAGATGGGAAGCCCAGGGAGTGAAAAAATGGAAAGAAAGAACAGCTCTCCTACAGCAGGAAGCTTAGGAGAAGCTTTGGGTGACTACTTAAATGTGGCTGTGATATACTAGCCCTTATAAGTGGCAAATCCAAACACTTGCGGCTTTTTTCCCTAGCACATCTATTCAACATGTTCCTTTTGGCTGGAGGTCTTTACAGCACTAACTTAACAGGGTCCACAAAGGCTCTATCGCAGCATGCACTGCAGGCTTGCCTCCCCCTTCCCCCTTTTTCAATAGGGCTGTATACAGTAGAGGAGTAAAGTAGGAAACAAAATGGCTTAAAGCCACATGTGCATTTCTCATAGCTCAGTGCCAGTCTCTAGAATAAGTGATTAAGCCCTGAGGCTACTGGATCTCGTGTTCAGCTGCCTGTGGTCCCAAAGGATCTTTCCAATCAAAGCCATGTCTGTGCTGTGGTGACAACCCTACCTGAAGGATGGGAGAGGGGTATGGCACAACATTATGCCTTTGGTGCTGTGCCACTCAGGAGTGACAGCCGCAATCACAGGCCCAATTAATTAGTTTTATGGACCTTGGAAAGCACTGAAGTGGCACAAACTGGGCATGGTCTGAGGCAGTCAAGCCCAGGTTCTTGGGTGAAAGAAGCTGTGTCATATAGGTCCCCTCTGGAGACCTTTTCAGGTTCTGACAGACACTTATGCCTCCTTTCAGGATGTCCGCATCCGGCACTGACAGGAAGGCATAGATAAGAGCACAGCTTAAATATTGCACAATGCTTTACACCTCACTACAACAGCATACATTTGAGGCTCTTGCAACACTACAAATACTAATTCAATTAGGTTCAGAATCCTTCTGGAACATAACGCTGTCTCCTCTTGCAAGTTGTTTGGAGCAGCAGACCACAGAGGTCTTGTAAAAATCATCCCTAGTGAAAATGTCATTGAATTCAGTGAAATTACACTCCACTTCCATCATCCAACATTGCATTTGGCATTGAACTTCCAATAAGATCTCAGTACAACTGTTTGTTAATAAGGTGTACAACCTACGGGATAGGAGCAATATAGAGAGATGTTCTAGGTCTTGTCACACTTTGCTGTAAGTCAGCAGTATCTAAGAGCTCATAGTGGGACCAGTGACCTATCTCCTATATTTGATACCTTAAAGAGTAGGTTTAACTCCTCCCATTCTCACCTGAACTAGTGACTAAGGAGGGAGGAGATACAGGATCTCTCTCCTTTCTCTGCTAGTACTTTAAACACATAAAAGGAACTAGAAAAAAATGTAGGCCAAGAGTGATTTCACAGAAGGTTTTCTATAAGGTCTCTGACATCCAAGACATGCTGTTGCTGTGAAGAATTCAGATCCATAAGAGGGTCCATGTCTTACCCATTGCTTGTAGTGAATTCATACACATACTGTTGTGAAAGCCCTATCAGCCACCTTGCAGAAGGTCTGTGGAGCAAACATCAGCACCCACGGTACCACTGAAGTAAAGGTGAGTGGAGAGGGTGGCCAGGGCAAGCCAGAGGAAAAAGTACATGTGGACACATGAGGGCAATCTCTGGGTCAGTCAAGCCCAGATGGACATTAAGATCCACAACACAAATCAATAAACCAAGCTTCCATTAAGATCAGAGCCAGCACTCAACACCATCATTCTCTGCCTCCAGCAGCAAGGCTGACACCCTGTTCTAGTGGAGCTGGGGCTGGTATTAGTGGGGTCAGGCAATCCCATGGAGCAAGAAGCAGAGCCAGCAGAGCCCATCCTAGCTGGTAAGGAGAGACCATGCCACCGAGACACGTTGAACCCAACAGAACCAGAAGCTGAGAAAAAGCCAGCTGCCCCAGTGAGGAGATGGAGTCTATACCAGTAGGTAGAAGCCTTTTCTATGGATTCCTGCTCTTTGGGCATACAAGATCCTCATACACACACAGTTCAGCTCTATGGTGGGGATGTTGGATTGGTCTAACTGGAACAAAAGCTGAAGAGGTTATGAGAGAGGATATCTTAGGCAGAGCTGTTTTGGAGCCAGTTTATCAAATTACGTAGACCTGCAACTCTAGTTACTTGGGTTTTGCTCAGGGCAGCTCTAGTGATTTGAAAGATTGTACTCTGCTCCTTGGGGAATGGCAAGGCTGTTGTTAAAGGTGGTGCTGTGGCTTAGGCTCTTTTTCGGGAGATTAGAAAAACAAAAGACAAAGGTCTGACCAGGAGGATAATGAACAGTAAGAAAAGCAGTACTGACTTTACTGTCCTTGCCAGATCCTGATCAAGAATCCTGATTGCTACCTTCTTCAGGTCAACCTGTCATTTCAGGTGGGATACACACCCCTGTCCCGCTGAAGTTCAACTGCTCTATGTGGCTATAGGCACGGGGAGCAGCTACAGGGTTTCACCCCAGCAGTAGCTGCAGTTTGGGAGGAGAGAGACCTTCTCTTCTCTGTGCAGGTGCTAGGTGTAAAGCAGTGGGGGGTGAAAGATCCTGTAGAAACATCACTGTCCAGATGTTCTGTTGAGCAGAAGTTCATTGTAGAGCAGTGTGGGAGGACAAAGGAGCCTGGTGTACAGCCAAAGCATTTTCCTCATTGAAGCCTTAGTTGACATGAGCATGGCTGATGGGATGGTCTGTGATAATTGCATAGGATTTTCACGAGAGTGCCTTGCCTCCCCTGCAGCACTGTAGCAAAAGTTCAGGTTTCAAGGGCAGAGTAAGCATCACCCTTACGTTTTACAAGTAGAGTGACACAGAGCTACAAGCGAAGGACTGAACAACCTTCATTCCCCACCTGGATTTCCCCTGTCATATTTCCCTGGTGCCTTGGAGAAACTGCTCCATCTCGCTTCCCCCCGTCCACTGTCCAGGATGGGGAAGGAGCAGGAAAGGCTCAGCCCAGAGCTGTCACACATTAACTCACCCACATCCAAATCAGCCTGCTTACTGACAGGGCCAGCTCCCCAGCAGGGCACTGTCGAGAGGCTGACACAGGGTCCTCGGGACCACTGCTAGCCCAGTGCTCATGGAAATGACAGCCAGGGTTGTGCAACGAGGTAGCTTGGGCCAGAGAGAGCACTGCCAACACCTCTTTCAGCTGTGGCACAGTCAGTCATGCAGATCTGCTCCAGGAGACCCTGCTCAGCTGTTTAGCTGGTGGTTTTTTCTTGGTATTTCCCGCTGTCATGCCCTTCGGATGTGGATCAGTGATTTTCTCTCTCTCTCCCTTGCACTCTCCCTGCCTCTGTATCACATCTCTGTCATTGTGTCTCTTATTTATTTGCCTCTCTTCCATTCAGTGCCTTGGCTTTGGACAGGTTTTACTTCTCTCTCTGCCTTTCCTTTTCTCCTCTCAGTTTGGTTCCTTTGTTCTTCTCTCTCCTCTACACTTTTCTTTCCTTCTCTGCCTTGAGTTCTGTCTTCTCCTCTCCTCTAGCCTCCCGCCTTACCAGACCAGCTCTTTGCAGTGCCCGTTCTACCCACACTAGGTTTCAGCCCCACACGTCCCCTTCCCTTTCTACCCCTGCAGTGGCAAAACCTGGGGCTGTGCTGGGAGGGAAGGTCGCTGCTGCAATAGCAGAGCCCACCCTGTAAGAAGCTTCCCAAGCCACTGGGAATTAGTCCTTGCCTTGCTTTCCCTAATTGCTGGGGATGTTTGTTTGACTTTAATGAACTTGCAAATGCTTTCTCAGAAGATAATTGCCCCCATTTCCAGTGACATAAATAATGTGAAATAATAATAATAATAGAACAAATACAGCCCTGAGCTTACCATCAAGCAGGGAGGGAGCTACTTGATGCTTAGCTCTCTCTCATCACTAGGTTGAGAGATTTCCTGGTGTTGGCAGTCACTGCCAGAAGGAGGTACCAGAGGAGATTCAAGGTTAACAGGCAGTTTAAAAAGGAGGTTCAGAGACTGGATGGACTTGGGGCTTGAGCCTTTCATTGTTATTCTGCTGGCTGCAAAAACACTGGACAAACCTGCAAGGAGCAGAAGTGGTTGCTGAGGTAGTGACAGAGCCTCAGTTTAGTTGCCCGTGGACTGATAGTCCCAGCACGAAATTCCTCACAATTTCTAGGTGCAACCAGGAAAGGTCAAGGTGACCTCAGAGACCAGCAGTAGAAGGGCTTGTAGTATTGCTGCCTGCAGTTTACTCAGTTTGGGGAGAAGCAGCAATACCTCCCATCACCAGAGCTGGGTGCAGCCCTGTGTTCCCGTGGAGGGAATGGGATAGGAGCTGCAGGACACAAGCTGCTGCTTCTTGTGGAGATGGCTCTAGAGACCTTGCATAACCCTGGATTCTGGGGAGGCTCAGCAGCTGCCTGCACCAGATCTCAGGGAAGCAAGTCCGAGCTGTAAATTAGCCTCTGGCCCTTGGCTGCAGCTAGAGCAGAAGCAGATGTGTCCAGCCCTCCTGGGGGCAGGCACTCTGAGCCACCAGAGGTTAATAACAATTGCCTGAAAAATTTTGTGGAGTCCAAAATCAAGCAAGCAAGGAAAAAAAAAGAGAGAGAGAAAAGGTGTTGAGGGAGAGAGATTGGTAATTCAAGGTTTCCTTACCTGCTCATGGTCAGCACACCATGGAATTCAGAGACTGAAGGTGTTACTTTAAAATAAGTCACATAGCAGCAACCATCTTTGCCCGAACTATCCCAAACAGGACCACGCAAACCACATAGTTTGAGCCTGGATGAAATTTCTCTTTAGTCCAGTGACATCCAAGCTTGCATTTCTGTCTAAGCCCATCTGTAGCAGAAATTGCATATTCTTTGAATGGACTTTTCTAATCAAAGCATAGTTCAAGGGAAATTTTTCACCTGGTCCTTTTGATGAATTTCTTCAACATGGTCTGTTTTGGGAGTGCACTTACACAGTCAGCTTGGATACCTTCCTGCTTCATTTCCAGGCTTTGGTCCCTTGATCTGAATGCCTGCTGGCTGGCTCCTTCTGGAGCAACACAAGTATTTTCCTCCAAAAAGGAGACTAGGCACAACTGACAGTACAGTATGTGCCAGGATCCAACCTGAAGCAAGAGCACAGATGCTGATCATGCCAAACACGCAAGACCTTCAACACAGTCAACACACACCTTGTACCCTCAAGTGTCCTCACACACTTAGGCCATACCCCAGGATATACACATGCCCTTGACATTAACTATAAATGCATCGCCTTGGCAAGCTGCAACCCAGTCCTGTCTCTGAGATATTGGGTGCGTTGAATTGAAAGATGAGTGAATACATCCTGTGCACCACAACCACGAAAGTGCTCCACAGAGCCTAGATCAGACGCAAGGCAAGTGCTTTTCCCCAATGACATCCATGAGCCACTCTGCTCCAGAAAGCATGTCCTGGACATCGGCCACTTTGCATCAGCTTCAAGGGCAAGGCTCTCTTTTCTTTCACCCAGCCTGCAAAGGCAGCATAGGCAGTACTGAGTGCCTTTCTCCATTTAAACACTGGATCTGTAGGAGCTTCAAGGTGGTAGATGACACCATGGTTGACCACCAGCTTAACAGAAACAGGGTGACAAACAGAAGGGAGAGTCACAAAACAGGTGAGGGGAGTATAATGGATTTATTGAGAAGTCACACTGAAAATATCTAAATAGCTTAGATTATTTTCTACCACTCTTCTCAGTCACTGTACACAAGTGAATTACATCCATCCATCTTCCTGACCATCGTTAGCTTATTCCATTCCAGGCACCGTAAAGTAGAGGGAAGATTTCTTATATGTGAGAGAATCTTGTAGAGGAAAGGATGGAGACTCCATTGTTAGAGGATTTGAAACTAGAGAGCTGAAACCTTGCTAGTTATACTCTGGGGGACCATCCTGCATAAGCCTTCAGAGAGATGAATTAACCTTTTCTCTCTCAAGGGTGTTCTACCCACCATCATCACAGTTATCCTGGGAAAAAAAGGAACTCTGTTTGTTTCCTCGCCTTGCAGACAGGTTGTGCTGAGAGATATCATCCTCTAGCCAGGTGTCTTCACACCATTTAACTGGGTTAAAAAAAGCTGTTCTCTGTGCTAAATTGCTTCCTCACTTCACAAGGCGTGAAAGTCTTTTCTCTCTCTCATGCGTCCATGCTTCACTCCTTCTGGGGAGACATCTGGTCTTTTTTTTAATGCATTCTGCTCCTTAAGTGCCATCTCTGAGACAAATCAGGTTATGTAGAGCCAGGGCCGGAAAAGCATTGAGGTGACTCAATCCCGTGAAATCAATAGGAGTCAGGTGCCTAAATTTCTTTGTGAGTCTGGGCCCAAATGACCTTGAATAACAGCAGTAGGAACATACATTGTGCTCTAGTCAAGATTAGAGCATGAGCTGAGATGGGTACTTTAACCTCACAAGTACTATAGGCGATTAGTTGATTTAGCACAACTTCAGCTAGCTAACTGAAGGAAAGATTTCCACACATATCTTAGCGCAGGTGTCATGAGAAAGGAATGACTTGGGGTCCCTATATCTTTGCGTGGAGAACACATGTTGGGGGTTTTTTCCTTAATAATTGGGTACTATATTTCCCTTGGGTTGTGAAGCAAGTTATTGATAACTGTCACTGGTCCTATGTATGTCCAGGCTCTGGCCAGTATTGATGCCTTCTCTGGTGAAAGCTGTGTGAAACCTAAATCTGGACTGATGGCGCACAGGTTTCAGAACACCAGGAGACAGCAATGTGAATCAAAGGCTCTGGAATTTGGTGTCACATTAAAGAGGAGCTCCTATCCAAGGACAGAAGGGAGTGGGATACTAGGGTGATGACTGAGTGTATAGCAGCTTGATCCTAGGATGAACATTAAAGCTGACACATACTATATATTGATGGGCAGAGAAACACCAGGAGAGGGAAAGCTACAGAGAGGGCAGAGGAGACTGTAGTATTGAAAGACCTTTTAATGAAAGCAGTAAGTTCTTTCTTGATCTCTCCATCCCAGCATCCAAAATACAAAACTATGTGATTATTTTTCCAAGGCCAGGCAATGAGGTGCACCACAAGAGACAAGTGGACAAACAGCAAGTGAGGACCAAAGTGCTCAGTCCCCTCCTTTCTTGCTCTTTGCCTATGTGTGGCTGTGAACACATGGAACATCTGGAAAACATCTAGTTTCTCCATTTCACCTTCCCTGCTGTACCAGCATGTGGGACATTTAGAAGGGCCTGGAGGTTATAGTAACACTTTCTTCATTCTTTGCCATATTTTGATCCCTCTGTAAGCTGTGGGATTGGAGATGGAAGGTGAAAACGGGGCCAGAGATTAGAAATCTTCTTGGGGTCATGGCTCCATGCAATTTCAACATTCCTGGTGCCTAAGAACCGACCTCTGCCCTACCTGTGTCTTAAACATTCATTTCTCATCTCCTACTCTCTCAGCTATGTGACAGCAAGGAAAGTCTCACTTACAGGAACAGTCTGCCTGGGAAGGGATGTCCTAGAAACCTGGAGGTGTGGCAGACAAGAAGATGGAGATGGTGAGAGGATCATCCCCCTAGGATTGGAAAGATTTTGTGTGCTGTGTAGGTAGAGATGTAAAAGCTTAACAGTGTGTTTCATAAAGGCAAAGCTTTGCACACTGGCTTCAGTGGGTATATGGGGATGGTTCAAATAAAAAATTGGACATGTTTGACTATGTATATCCTTTTATACATCCACATAGTTGTGTATCCACCAGCCTCAGTGATTTCAAGGGCTTCTGCCATTGAAGGATCTATGATTTGTTTCACACTAAATGAAACAGAGGGCATTTGCTCTCTGTAAAATGAAAACACATTGCATGCACACTTACAATATCATGAATATGTCACTATTAAGTACTAGTATGAGTTTACTTTACACATGAATGTGTAAATGAAGGGTATGTGTCATGGAATACTAATATATGAAACCTATCCTTACAAGACCTGATTCCTGGCTGGGAGCTCTAGATTCTGTACAAACAGTAGTAATAATAGTCACATTATCCCAGAAGCCACAATACTGTAACCAAGATGTCATACATGCATGGCAGATAGATAAGACAGATAGATTTCTTGTTTTCCACTTAGATGCTTTTGAATACAACCTGGCAGGGCTGACTCACCCTTTTAGCTTTCCAAGGAAGATAAATTGCTTTCCAGGAGCTTCACTGTATACAGGTTATTTTTGAGCAGCTTCCTTAATTAAGGTTTATCTGCTGTGTGCGTAATCCACAGATGAAGAGCCCTGGTCTTTTTTTGTGTGAACAGAAGTTTCAAACAATCTGTTTCTCACCCAGCTCATTGTTATCCAACATGACACACATACTAGGTGGATACCATGTCCTACCCCAGAAGTAGCTGCAGGCCAGTAGCCTAAAAATAAGTAATTTCAAATGCCTGGGATGCTTCAGTGGGGAGGGACTGAATAGAAAAGGGATTCCTGAGGGCCACAGTTGGCACAGACAAACTATTAGTACATTTCTTTCATCCATGACCTTAAACTCCACCTCTGCCCCAGCCTCATGTTTCTTACCTTTTATATCTGAAATTATGCTGAGAGCACCCTGTTGGAAATATATTTTGCAGTTGCAAACCTTGCTGTCTGGCAGGGACTCAAACTGATGTCATCCCAACTGGGATAAGAGGACAATGATGTCATCGGGCTAGCAAAGGAGCCTTTTAGCTTTGTAATGTGGTAGGTGTGGGTGAGAGGTTTCAGTCTGACCTCCCTGGAGAGAAAAAGTGCTCTCCCATTCCCTGCCAGGTAAAGGGCTGGCTGACAGTCATAGCTCTCCATGAGTTCATGTGTCAGAATAGCAGGAGAGCCAACCCTGTGGCTGGCTGCACCTTGGCCACCTTTTAGCAGTGGGAAGGAGATTAGCCTTCGCAGGGCTGCATAGCCCAGGTAACAGGGTAACTCCTCTGGAGTCAGAGAGGCATGGATGCAGCAGGCCACACTTCATAATAGCTGTCCTGGTTGGTGCAGGAGGTATATGGGATGTGAGAGCAGCAAGGCCAGTGACAAGAGAGATCTCCCTTCAGTCAATGGTTTTCATCTTTGTCCAGGGATTAACAATTTTGTTACATTCACTGATGGTTTTGCAGGAATCAGGCCCATGGGACTGGACCTTTAGGGTCTCGTAGTTACGTCTAAATTGTCTTTCCAGTCTCCCAAGCCTGCTGCTGTTTGAAATTGGCCACAGTCCTTAGAGAGAGAAAATCAAAGCTAGAGCATCTAAGTGTTATACAGTGCTATAAAGGAGTACCTTGTCTATCTTCATGTTGCTGTGGCTACAGAGTAATGCAAGCATACTCAAGCTCTCCTTAAACCAGCTAGTCCAGGTACTAGTAGTTATGTTGCCACAGCAACACAGGACTTACTGCAAGCTGCAAAACTTGTCTAAGGAGCAGGATGGATGAGCCTATGCAGACCTCTGCACTACCCTGGCTGGATCACAGCTGTTCTCTGAACATGCTAGTTTAAAGGTAATTCTGATTTGTTTCCATCCCCTTGTGCTGAAATGAGCTGGAAAGCTTACCCCAGATGCAAGCAAAAGACATACATGAATGGTTACAGCATGCTAATGTCTGCATCGTCTTCACACATAACCATCACCTGCTCTCTGACAAGCTGAGATAAACATGAAAGCCCACTTTCCCTACCACGTTGCTTAATGCACTTGGGGAAGTGTAGACCTAACTGCTCAGCTGTGCCCCTGTGATAGGTACAACAACTGTTTTGTCTCTGTGCGTGGTCAGGAGCACAGAAACTCCTTGTGCTGAATTCCGTGTATGAATATCAGTTGCATATTCATTCACAGGCTTTTTCACGCACCCCCTACATAAGCATCCTGGTGCTTAGTCTCAATCCCAGACTTATTTCCTGCTGTATACGGACCCATCCTCACCCATGCACAGCTGTGTGGAGCGGCTCTTTTCCTTGATGATTTGGGGCTGCTCATTCCTTGGCCGCTGTACCCACTCAAGCTCACCGTACCCACTGAAGCTCACCCCTATTTACCTGGGGAACGATCCTCAGCGAGCACCAGTGCTAGGGTGGGGGATCCTGTGCTCACTGGGGTCCCAGGGGGAGATAGAGGGTACCACCTCTGGCATGCCAGTGGCCAAGTGTTTGGTTCCCTGGCGTGGCTTCGCTCACACATGTGCCTGACCCTGTCTCATGCTGTGGAAATGACCACTTCCAGTCTGTTTCCCAGTAATCACTGCCAAGTGTGGCCAGTCCTCTCTCCCCCTCCTCACAGGCGTGGTGTTTCCAGGGCCACGTGTGCATGCTTGCGGTGACTTCTTCTCCCTTATTCCTGCTGCACTCTTTTGGAATGTATTTATAGGCTGTCCCCCCTCTCTGCTCTTCTGGTCCTAGTCCTTTCCCCAGATGGCACCTCTCTGTTGCAATGACCTAAGGAGTGGTTTCCTCTTCCCACCCAGGGATAAATGCTTGCTATCTTTCTCAGCCAGCTCATTTTCTTTCTTTTGTGACCTGAGCCAGTGTTGGAAACCAGGTGCAGACAGCAAAGAGGCCAGCGGCTCTGCTTCCGAGTAGCTCTTTTGAATGCTTCCCAGTAGGAATATTAATAGAACAGTGTCCTTTCATTAATATGTAGCTGAGCTGCTACTTGCCCAAGAGCTGCTAAATTATTGGGGTGAAGCATGGTATGTCCTGTAGATTCAGTGGGGGTTTACAAGCTGAGCATTATCTGTCTGCAGCAGACCAGGACAAGGCACAGGCTCTGTTTTGGTCTCATTTATGACTTTAATGCATGGCTTAAGTCTAAAAAACATGGGGAATGCCAGTTCTTTGTTGCAAGGCTGAATTCCCCCCAATAGTCAGAGTCTGCTGAAATTGGAAAGACTGATATCTATCTGCCTATTATTCCTTCATTGAAACGATAAGTGGGGAGCAGAGGCAAAGCGCTTGGAGTGCTTGCAGGCAGGGCATTTGTGAGGAGTGTATCCTGTGAATATCTGTATGTGTCTGACAGCATGCATCTGCGGTGGGGCGGGCAGCAATACTATTCTCTGTTGGCAATCCTGAGCCAAAAAGATATAAAGGACAAAACACTTGGTGTCATTAGAGTCACACACCTGTGAAACAAGGTGTCATTAAAAAGAAACAAAGACTTAAAGGCACAGGTGGATTTGCAAAGACTGTAAAAATCCCTCTCGGGAGAGTGTTTTGAAAATGACTGGGGAAAAAAATTGGTATATTTCAAAATGGATGGGAAAATAAATCATGGGAATAGAGACAACCCAGCTGGTGCAAGCCTTTCCACACAGCCAAGGTGCTTTCAGCATTGCTGACGGAGATGATGAGGTGCTTTAAATTCCTTTTACAAACCCCCTGTGTCTGCCCAGCCCTAGGATGAAATTAGAGCCACCTGGCTTCAAACCCATACCAAATGGAAAGGTTGCTTTGAAACTTGTCACTGGTTAGCAGGAGGGGACAGTGGGACATTGCCAATGAAACCAGAGCCTGGTCTGCACTTGGAGAAGTCTTAACTTATCTCCCTGTCTTCTCCTCTGCCCTCCTCCCTTGTTCTTCTTTAAAGGTTGAAAAAAATGAGGATGGGGACCAAAAGATCGAGCAAGATGGCATCAAACCAGAAGATAAAGCTCATAAGGCAGCCACCAAAATCCAGGCCAGCTTCCGTGGACACATAACAAGGAAAAAGCTCAAGGGAGAGAAGAAGGGAGATGCCCCGGCATCTGAGACTGATGCCGCCGACAAGAAGGAGGAAGGCCCTGCTGGCGGAGCAGCCGAGAACAAAGAGAGCGAGGCTCCCACTGCCACAGAAGCGGCAGCTGCTGACAGTGCCCAGCTGGAGGAGGGCAGCAAAGACAGCAGCGCACCAGCAGAGGAGAAAAAAGGGGATGGAGCTACCGACACGGGCTCAGAGCAGCCAGCCCCACAGGCTGCCACTCCTGCTGCTTCCTCGGAGGAAAAGCCCGCTGCTGCTGCCGCCGCTGCCGAAACGGAAAGTGCCACTAAAGCTTCCACTGATAACTCGCCGTCCTTGAAGGCTGATGAAGCCCAAGACAAAGAGGAGCCTAAACAAGCCGACGTGCCTGCTGCTGACACCACTGCCACCACCACCCCTGCTGCAGAGGATGCTACTGCCAAGGCAACAGCGCAACCCCAAATGGAGACAGTGGAGAGCAGCCAAACCGAAGAGAAGACAGGTGAGTAAATGCCTCACTAGGGAATGGGCCTCTCCAGAAATGGATGCCTCCCTTGCTGTCTTAGGGGTGCATCTGAGGTTGGCCAGCAAGGGCTCGTGTGGGGTCAAACTGAGGGTTAACAAGAGAATACCCTTGCTGGGTTTTAGGGGTAGGGGGAGTTGCATGTTCTTGCTTAACAGCCTCTTCCCTGCTTCCCAGCACCTTTTGGAAATACTGGACCTCCTCCCAAGGCTCCTGGTCCTCTGATTGGAGGTGCCATCCAACCCTTTTTTCCATGGTGGTGGGAGAGTGTCAGCCAGCTAGGGGGCTTGAAGGAGCCTGGGAGAGCTCCCCAAGCTCTGCATATGCTAAAGGGGGAGATGAACCTTCCCAGTCACACTAGCACAGGCAGCTCCAGTGGGGCAGCAAAACAGCCCGAGCTGATACCAGCTTACTGGAGGCTGCCAACTTGAGCTGAAAATCTCACAAGGCAAAAGCACTCTCGTACCACAGGAGGCCATTTAGTCTTGCTGGTGAGATGGTCAAGAAGCAGCCAAAAGGGTCTTTTTTCCATCTGCTTGTAGATGGATGAGCTTCCTGGTACAAACACATCCTGGTCAGGAACATCTTGTTATCAGCATTGCTTACAGTTTCATTCACACCAATACTTCTAGCCTCTGTACTTGGAGTAGCCCATGACAGCCATGCTTACATGAAGCTTTTAGACATGTCAGCTGGGTCAGACCCACATGGTAAGAGGATCAGGTAGGGAAAGGGAAGATTAAAGGCCCTGAAGCTCAGTGAGTGAGGACAGAAGAGAGGGTTGAATGCAAACTGTTGCTCTAGGAGGTGTTTTCAGTTCTTTGTTCTTGACTGAATGCAACTCACCTGGGCAGAGGTGAAAAGTTTTGAGAGGCAAAAGTGAACATTTTTGTCTGAGGCATAGTGTTTCCAAACCATAAAGAAGAGACATTTTTGAATTGTGATACTGAGTTGCGTAGAAAATGCATCAAAGACCTGAAGATACTTTTGCTCTTGTTCTTTTCCTTCCTTACATTATCAAAGAAAGAGAACATAAATAAAAAAAAAAGGTAACATCAGAGGTGGGCACCACATGAAACTCAATCAAGAGGCAGTGCCAAGCATAACTGGCCTCCGCATTCATGAGACATTCAGTTGTATGGGGCATTCTGCATTCATTAGCTTGTTGGGGCAAAAATGTGGCATATCACCTTGATATTTATAAACAGCCTCATGTAAATGTTACAGAGCCTCAGCATCCAGTGTTGCACTTACTGATGTTTCTCCATCATTTCATTTGGTCCACTACTTCTCTTCCACAAATTACAATTCCCACTCTAATTAGACTTCCAAGCTTCATAGCTAACTCAAAGCTTCAGGCAACTCTGTTTCTGCTCAACAAAGTGGACAGATAGGAAAGAACAGATATCCAAAAGGCAGATAAGTACTGGTAGAGGAGTTCATGCAGAACATTTATGATTTAAAGTATGGATAAGGGGAGCTGCCTTCAGGAGCGTGAGTCTAAATTGAATGTACGCAACAACAAAGGGTTGCTGGTTTTACCTCCTTTCATTGAAACATTTCTAGAGATAAACCTTGAAATTGCATCTTCAAAGTTGGGTTTTTGTTGTCCAGGTCCCCAGCGCTTTGTTCGTACTTTGTGTGATGAGTTGAGTGGCAAAATAAATGCCATGTGATTTTTGAAATCTAATTTGGTATGTTGCATGCTGTACTTGTGTTGTTTTAATACTTGGGCAAAGGTATAAGCATCAATGGCAAAAATAGGACAGAGTGAATCAGTGTTTTGTGGTCCTCGGTACATGGGATAACGAGCGCTAATTAACTCTTATTTAAGACTTGGGATGCCTTATTCCTAAACAGGAATAGTGATTCTGCTTTGAATTAACATTCTATTTTTATGCAGATAAATCTGCTGTAATGGATAGAGGTAGGAAATTCGTCATATTTCATTTGCTTAATTTTACCTGTTTAGAGTCACCAGTCATCAAAGAATGGTTTATTTCTATGCAATATTCTAAATTACTTGCAGATATCTTCCCCATACTCTTGTTGGCTTTAACATCATTTGAAGTAGCCAACCATTCATGGCCACATCATCTGAAGTGGCCATTTAAATGCATGGTTTAATACGCAGTTGCACATGATACTGTTACTTATGTAAATATCTAGCCAACAGAGTAAGTTGGAAAATCTACAATCAAATATATATTTAAAAATGAGTTTTCAGTGATTGTTGGAGTGTTGAAGGCCAGTATGTGCATCTATTTGTACTTATTCAATATGCATGCAGTAATACTCAAGCTTACCAATGTTTGCAGAAAGCAAACATGGAAGGTGTGTGGCCCCAGTCAAACTGATAGTCTTTTTAAAATGTTAATGAATATAGATTTTTTTCTAAATTCCTATTCTAGTATGATATCAGCCTTCCAGTCACAAACTCGAACAGCTGGGTAAGTGCCCCCAGAGCCATCCAAGAAAGAAATGCAAAAAAGATTAAATAGGCCTTCTTGTCCATCTCTCTGAGGATGCTGCGTTGTATTCTGAAATACGCTCTATATCACAATGTCTAGAATAGTAAGAAGCTGCTTGCTCCTTAAAGAATATTCCACAAAAAGTATCATCACAGTATAAAAGTTCCCACAGACAGGAAGTCTTTCCTGACGGAAAGGCTATGTTTTCTTTTTCCTGTTTTCATCCTATTACTCCCTCTCATCTCTTTAAACCTCTCTGTTTGTCTCTTGGTACTTATTCTTTCCATAGACTTAAAGACATTTGCTGTGTCTCGACCTTTCTCCCAGTCATCCCCCAGCAAACACAGCACTGGTGGTTGCTGGCACGGCTGTGATGGTTTGGTCATTCATGAAAGAGGGAGGGCTACCAAACATCTGCCACTCCAGTACTCCTACAGCCTGGGGACAGATCCTCTTTCAGCTTCATCAGTCCCCTTCTCGCAGAAGTCATCCCCTTGGCTTTCAAAGGTCATCTCGTATCATTTCTGTGATCGAAGACTGGCACAGTAGTATGCGGTGTCAGGCTGCCAAAAATAAATCAAATTGGCTCCTAGCCAGTGTCATCAGTTGGCTGGTTGCCATGGCATGCTTGGCTGCTACTACCGTGAGGCGTGCCGACTGTGCTACTTTTGTGGGGTGATGTTCATCTGCCTTGAATTTTACTACAATGGCTGTATCATGTTATCTGTGGCTATCTTCCCTCGTGCAAACACAAGCAAAAGGCAAGGGCATTTCATTTATATCCAGAAGATTTTTTTGCCTTCATCTAAGGGCAGGACAAAAAAGACAGGAAGAGGGGAAAGGAATAACTAACCAGATAAAGAGAAGTGCACGATTTTTAATGCTTAATAATTAATGTTTCTGGAGCAGTGGAGAGGCCAGGTGATTCTTCATACCAGTTGCTAATTCCCCTGACAGCCCTCAGCTCTCCTTGTTACTCAGTTCCGCATACTTTACCTGTCTGTTGGTAATGGCTTAGGAAATGGTTTCAAACAACTGTCCCGTAGCCAGTATTAGTTGATCTGGAATCCCAGGCATTCCCAGTTGTACAGTAGGGCTGTTTCTAAGCAATCCTCAATGTATCAAAAAGTATGTGGAAAAAGTAGATGAATTCCAACCTGGATAAGGCATGAAATGAGTCAGTGGGCTTTTTTCAGTGGCAATGAGGGATTGATGTAAGAAAGTCAATCTCTTAGTTCTCTTCACATCTTTTGGTGGCTGATTTGCATGCCAAGAAAATGTTCTCTTCTTTGAGAATTCTTGCCAAGACTTGTGTTTTTAGGCTTTCTTGTTATGATCCAACTTTTGCCTCTTTGGTGTTGGTATTATGCTTAGAGAGGCTCCCTTAGATGCCAACCTACTCAACAGGACAAAATTCAAAAATGGTAGGAGGGAATTTATATATTACATATGGATGAGGAGGTGAGACTTATTCTAATCTAGGTTGCATTGGCTTAAATCCAGAGAGTCTCCATCAAAGTTACTGGAAAGAGTCTACATTAGCACAGCTTTGAAGTGAGATCAGCATCTAGCACAGCAAACTATAGAAGATGGGCTACAGCGTGCCTTATGGGGAGGAGATAAGGTCAATGTCACACAATGTTAGATTCTCTTTGTACTTTCCCACGTTTTCAAGTCTCACCTCCAAATTTGGCTAGCTCCCACATTAAAAGCACTCTCAGATTGTCATGTAAGAATCCAACAAAGCCCAGAAATGTGAAAGAGTAAATTGTGCCTAAGGAAACAAATGGATCTTCTTTTGTTGGGAAATGAAGAATGCTTTCTCCCGCTTGATGGAATAGCTTTACAATGGAGCAGTTTCACAGCTGAAATGAAAAATCAGCCAGGTGACAATTGCTTTGCATGTAAGCGGGCCAGCAGTTCCCCCAGGGCCCTGTATCCCGCAAGCAAGGAGCACTGGGAGGCACCATCTTCTCTTCACTTCCTCAGAGGGAGCAAGTCCCTATGGATCCTTTTTCATGGTTTAAAGTTGAATCAATTCTTTTGTTTTCAGTTCAATCAGCATATTGATGGAAGGCCAATACTTGCTTCACCTAGGGAGCACTGGCTATGTCAAGATTTGGAAAGGGAGACTGTCTATTGTCATGTACTAGCTAGAACGTACAGCCTGTGCTACGCGAGAGGAATCCAGTTGTATAACTGGAATTTTAGTCTTGGCCCATGGGTAGCTGGCATGAGGCAGAACACCTTTACTGCCATTCCTGTTTCACGGGAGCTTATCTCTGCTGCTACACCTGGCAGTGGAGGAAAGCAATGCAAATACAGTAGTCTTCCCATGACTGCCCCAGAGAGAACAACTCTAAGCAAGAGTGCCAGCATTTTCTTGTCTGTAGGACTACTCCAGCAACAAAGTAAGAATATAAATGCAATTTAGGTTACCTGCAACATGCTGAAAGGTGTCAAAGTATGTACCTAGTCCTCAGTTGCTCTGAAATTTTTAATCTTTGCATTGCGTCTGCATGGGTATAAGCATTGCATATGTATTTCACAGCCTGCTTTGCATTGGTGCAAATAGCCATGTGAGCGGCAGGGTGAGGAAAATGGTATGTCACAATTTTCCAGAGAACAGGAAACCTACACACTACTTGCTACAAGTGCAGGATTTCCACCTCTCTTGCAGTGAAATACTGTCTCTGGTGCCGTGTGTGCCTCAGGACTGCTATCTTCTAATGAGATGCAGCTTGCCCCATATAGGTGGGAACTGCGCTAGTGGGCTAGTGGTGAAGCAGGACCTGACCTCTTTTAATGAAATCTTAGGTGGCACTAAGCATATTTACTGATGGCAAGGTGTGGGCTGACACTGGAAAAGGCCTCTTGAGGAGAGCAGATTAACCACTGTTTTGCACCAAGAAGGTACCAGTTATTTTGGGACCTCAGTAAGAAATGCATGGACACTCAAGGCTGGTTAACTGGTTTATTTTGTGAAGGATGGAAATTATAGGAAAGGTGACAGCAATCTTTCATCCCTTCTGATGCTGGGAACCACAGCTGTTGCAGTATCAGCTGAGCCCCTCCTCATTGATCATGGCATGCTGCACAGAGTTCCTGTTCATGGGGAGGCTGGAGAGCCTCACTCTTCTTCGCATCTTTATAGTATTCTTCCAGCTAAGCAAAGCTATCAGTCTTGAACCTGTGCAATACTGAACTTTCTAGATGGTACACCAGGGTTTGCTGAGAGCATTACGCTCTTACACATCTCCACAGGAAGGAACTCTTACAAGCAGTACAATACAGGTGGTATTGTTTAAGGCAGTGCATACTAATGTCATGGTATGTGCTCATGTTGTATAGTGGTTGCTCATGCTAACACACTGCTATCTACAGTGAAGGCCGATGGTTAAACTCCATCTAGATTTTGCTCAAAATCACTGTCTCCTCATTACAATATTTTCCACGTTGACCCACTACAACTGCAGTCAGATCACCTTCAGAAAATGCTCTGAAATCCCCACATGAGAGGAGGGCATTCTGCCATAAATGATAATGGAATTTTCTGCTGAGGAGGGCTTAAGTAGCAGACCAGTGGACAGAACAGACGGACAGACAATGAAATGTAAGTGGCAGCTGTTAGCTGTAGCCACCAACAGTGCTCTCCACCACCACCAGTGTCATCTCTTTATACTAGGATCAAGTAGGCTGAACTTTTCAGATAGACATAAACTTGCAGAATATCAGCTGGGATTTACAGCTCCAAGGAGCAGTACTTTAAAGATAGCAGTACTGACTCTCTGGTACAGATGACTGCCATGTGCAGAGGAAAGGGATTGGGAAGGTTCAGCAGGTCAGCATGATCAGATTAGCTAGACATTCCTTGAGAGCTGCTATAATAGGTGCATTAACACTGGATTATCAGTGGCAGTGCAGTGATCCCTTCCAATCTCTGTGGCAACTCCATGGACTCTGGCAAGGTGAAGTTGTACTCCCCAAGGTCCATGAAAGAACTGGTAGAGGAACATAGAAATTACCAAGCCAGGTCAGACCTAACATTCATTTATTGTACTTCTCAAAGTGGCTAGCACCAGGTACTGCTATGGGCAGATTTGGGGTAAATTGCCTCTCTACTGCTAGGACTCATCCCTGTCCTCTGCTGCCTGGGATTTGGTTTAACAGTTAAAGCATGATGTATTATCTCTTTTGATACAATTATAACTGTGGCTTTATATATATAAATGCACAATATCCGACTAAGTGTCAACAGCTTCCCCAACTCCAACCAACTGTACAATGGCTGGAAAGTTCAGCAATGAATTGGCCACCATTGTCTTAAATATTTTTCTTTACTTGTGTTATGTCACAGAAAAGAGCAAAAGCTTCTGATAGCCCTACTTTATGCCATTGATCATTGTATGGAGCATCATATAGTATGCATGTATGCACAGAGGCCATAGTACCATAGCCCTTGCTGTTCATCTCTTTCCTGAAGAAAACACAAGCAATGCTTTCAATTGCTTTTTATATTAAATGATCCTCATGCTTTTTAGCATCTTTGTTGCTTTTCTCTGCACTCCCTTTGAATCTGCAAACGTCCTTTATGAGATGGAGTGACAAACACTGTATGCATTAGTCCAGAAAAGACTGTACTTGCACACATGTATTTCCAGAAAGCCAATATTTCTTCTGTTTTGCTCCTCATCTCATTCCTTATGTATTCCTTATGCACACCAACGTCTTTTCTTAATGAAGACAGCTGACCAATGACCACTGTTAACTGCAATGATATCCAGGTCTGTTGTGGACTAGGGAGTTCTCTTCTTCGTAAAGGCACTGCACAAATATTTTATTCAGCTATATGATGGTTTGTGAGATTGGGCAGTGGCCAAGAGAACCAAAGAAAATGTAGGCAGTGACAGGAGGCTTACAAGTCAAGCCACTGGCCTCAGCTCTGTGGGATAGGTTCCACCTCCAGTTCTGGACCTCCAGTAGACCTGTGAAAGACCAACTTATGCAAGCTCAGGTCTCTAGCCACAATTTATTTCTCAAGACTACATTCATGCTGCAAGTTTGACTTAAGGGAGGTCTTCCTCATTCCCTAGCTTTCCTCTCTGTTGGTGCTGAATTTCTTTCAGGCAGAAAATAGAGGAAACACTTAGCGATAATGTATGGGGGAAAACTGAATGTTGGCTAGTGCAGCTATTGTGTGTTTAGCTCTTCTCTGAAGGGGAGTTTGGTCTGGTTTTGCAGGTTACTAGAACTGTGACTTTCTTCCTAGTTCTGTATTCCCTGCTAAAGGGTCCCTTTGCATATCCTGTAGCTCTAATGGCCCGTACCGTATAAAAAGCCTTGGCTTTATTGTCACCAAATGTGAATGTGATCTGTGGAAATGTTTCTTTTTTCTTTCTGCGTCCCTAGCTACATCACTGTCAGCATGGGATGCTGGAAAAGAGCTGAAAATCTCATCTGAGGTCCTGGCAGCCAGGAGCGCATGTTGGACACCTGCCCTTTGCAGGGCTGCAGAGTAGTCGGGAAAAGAACTATGGAAACCTGGACAGGGCCCAGAGATGTAGAGGAAAATGGTCTTCTCCTAATGACAGAAACAGTGAGACTGAAGGCTTCATGTAAATAAGTCTTAGATAAAGGTCATAAGGTCCCAATTATCCAGTGTTCAAAGGACCACACACTTCCCAGCTGTACCTTGAGGCAATAGCAAATGAGGCCTCCTTTCATTATGAAAGAAAGCAGAAGGTGGAAGACACTATTCAACCTCTCTATCTTCCTTCATCAGAACACAGTAATTGGGAATGCTAGTAATGATAACCGGACGTTACCTGTAACCTACAGGGCTTAATTAAGAAGAAAATCTCTCTGACATTTGGAAGAGCATCCAAATCCCAATGCTAAAGTGGTGCAGTGCTGCAGAACCGTAGCTGACGATGCACTGCACATACAGGGAAAGGGATGGGAGGGCAGGAGCAAGAGCTGTGACCAGTCTCCAGGAGCATTCCCCAGTGCTGCTGACTTTGGCAGAACTATGTTAGCAGCTGTGAAAAATGTTTCGAAAACCTTACTGGGTAACCATTTGAAGAGATGGAAGATGGAATAAAGTAAAAGTAATTTAAAGTTGGGGTGGTGGAAAGTACTTTTAAAAAACCCTTTGCTGTTCTTAAAGACTTTGGGCACCCATTGATTTGGAAATGACACAAACCTCTAAGAGGGAGGTGTGAATGCAAGTTCGTGTGGACTAAATCCATAACTCCCTAGTTTATAGATGACTATAGGACTCCATTCCCTCACTGGGTGTGGCTTTAGAAAGGAAAAAAGTATGTATTCCAGCTTAGACACCCTGTGTTACCTATCCCAAAATTTCTCTTCCAAGCTCCCCTTCTTCCTCCCTCCTTTTACAGCCTGTTTGGAGGCAATGCTCACCAGCTGTAGCTGTAGCTACGGGGCTGAAATCTAAGCCTTACTACCTTACATAAGGCTAGGATTTCACCTGTGATTTCAGCGTCAATGTCATGAGCCATTCAGAGTAATCTTCAGTCATCAGTGCTGAAACAAGGGATATGCCACAGGAGACCAAGCCCTGGGCTGGAGCCTGCCCTGCTGCACTTCAGAAAGACGTGTGAGTTGAAGGAGTCTGTGGTCTTAATCTTAGATCTGTCCACAAATGGTCTGTAAGTTTCTTCCCCTGAGAGGGACTCAGTGCAATATGGTAATACTGGTCTTCTGCTTTCCCTTGTGGTCAGAAGGGATGGAAATCCCCAGCATTCACAGGCTCTGATCAGAGGGCTGCGGGGAGGTTATCTACAGTAGGGCTGCTACAATTTACACAAGCAGCAATTCTGTCTGGCCCTTTGTCTGCATTTACAGTCCGTTATTCAACTGGTACACCAGGGATCCAGATGGTGAAAGCACAGCGAAAAGGAAGTAACTTCTTTATTGCCAGACAGTGAGCAGGCATGACTGTCACCTAGATCTCCTAACCCTGTACCACACTTGCTCAGTCCTGCACCTGTCCCACTGTGCAGCTCCTAGTGTTTGGCATGAACGTTCAGGGTGCTGCAGGTTTGCAAGTCAGTGGGACTGCTGGGTGTTTGAGAGATCCTTCAGCAGTGTAAACAGTTTTGGCACGTGCCTTTAAGCTTACCTTTGGGGATGAATGTACTCTTTGCACAAACCTGTCCCAGCACTACTACCAGGCCTTCGTTGGGAGACTTACCAGCATGGTCAAACATGGTGCCAGGCACAGGGACTGAACTTGACCTCTTGTCCGTGACACAACCTCTCCCAAACACACCTGAGGAACAGCATGAAGGCAGGGGGAAGAAATGCACAGCACTGCTACTGGGCAGCACCACTTCTCTGGATGAACAGAAGACTTTGGTCTTAAGAGGTACTAAGCCAGCACTGTTCACTGCACTGAGTAAAGAGACACAAAATGAGAAAGAAAATGTTTCTTTGTGCCTCAAGCTAGAAACCTTCTTCATGGCTGAAGCTAAATGACTGTGAGAAAGATGGATGGAGTCACTAATTTTTACATCAGAGAACAAGGAGAAAATTCGAGCTGTTCCTAACTGATGTAGCATGCAACTACTTCTCGTCCTCGTTTCTGGCAAAACATATGCACGTGTTTCTACCAAACAGAGGAGTCGAGCCTAGTTGCAGTTTAGACCATCTCCATGCAGGGCTTCTGAGTCCTGCCAGGCTGGAATTTTTCTGTGAAACTCTTTTTTTCATTAAAGAATCCTTTAATTTGTCAAAACCAAACATAGTGTACAAGTACGAGAAATGATGGGATTTGTAGATTAAAGTAGTAAGAGAAACCTTTGCCTGCTTTTAGAGTAGCTAGCATGTTCCCAGAAGGGAACAGAAGGCAAGATGGGTCCATGCCTTACCCTAGGAAGCTGAAATCCATTGAGCTTTGCAAACAAGCCATCGGGCTGCTGGACAAAGTTTCCCCTGACCCCTCCTGCTGGAGCTGTTCTACTTTGTATAAATTATTTATTATTTGCTGGAGCCAGGATGTGGAGTTTGGCCTCCCCCATTCCAGATGAGTGCACTCACCACTGGTCTACAGAGCCAATGTTTTCCTCTGGCCCAATGAATATTTAACGATTTATGGAAGTGGAACAGCTCCAGCAGGAGAGGAAGAGTAAGAGAGACATGTTCATTCATGTGGATATCTCACAACATTGCTTTGCGACCAGCAGGCAAGACCTGAGCCAAGGACCTTTACAGCAAATAAAATCAGCCAGAGGACCAGGGGAGACCACATAAGCACAAAACAGTGGGGTGTCACTTCCTATGCCTCAGTGCAATTTCAGAGCAGCTCAGGCCTGGTGGGTTCATGCCTCAGATAAGGGTCTCTTCTGTGACAGCTGTTGTCAAAAGGATGGTGCCCAAGCCAAAAGTATGGGCTGCTCCACCTTGGCCAAAAACTTAGAAACTGCTAGTGTAAGCTGTGGTAACTCACACCTGCTGTGGACCTGTGCAGAGCTGGGGTCCATAGCAGGCTTTGGCTATGCATAAGATAGTGGAGGAGTGGCTACTGCTTGGCCCCACAGCTGCAGCAGGGCCACCTTGGGCTGGCAGTGTTAGCAAGGGGACAGCCACAGCAGTGCTGAAATGTTCTTTGATGAGGGAGAGAAGCCTTGTCATTGTAGGCTAGCTCAGCAAAGGGCTGTCTTAGCACGCCGTAAGGGTACTTTTTTCCACCGTAGTGGACAGTACTGAGGAGCTTTGACTTTGCCATTGACAACCCGGACATACCTGCTGGTCTGGGGTCTTAAGTGATGCAACGTGGCCTTGTTCCACCACAGCTGTGCTGGGGGCATGGGGCTGCCTTGTTGTGCCCCTATGAGGTCTCCCCAGCATTTGCAGCTGCCCCACCGGGTGCCTTCATGTCAAGGCCAAATTCATTACCCACCTGGTTGAACTATTATTGTGAAAATGAGATAGCTACTGTGGGACAGCTGCACTGCTTCACTTGGCACAGCGCTCAGAAAGTTCAGAGGCTGGACAGTCCCTTCCAAACTGGTAGAAGGTTGGGTTTTTTTTAAAAAAAAAATAAAAATCCCAGATTTCATTTACAATCAGTATTACTGATGCTAGCTGCTGCCACCTTCACAGGGAAAACTGCCGCTGGCAATGAGAAGGCTCGTGAAGGGTTTTCCATGCAGCTCACTTCTTTCTTCCTTCCCGTTGTGCAGCTCGGCTCTTTGAAAATGGCCAGTGCTAGGCGCAGGCCTGCCCAAGACCCTCCTTTCCCTGAAGAACACTTACTGGGCAAGCATCACCACACCTCTGGTCACAAAGAGTTCTTGGGGTGGAAGAGGTGACTATGCAGTCCGACCTCCCACCGTAAGTCAAGCTGTGGCTTTTAATCTCCCAACGCTTCAGCTTTCTCATGGGCACCCAAGGGATGAGGTGACAGACCATGGAGGATCTGGCCTTTGCACTGTAAGCTGCCCACCCAGTTTTGCAGGACGGGGGCTGTGACTCCTGTTCTTTCCATCCCTGGAGGGCTGTGATTAAGCAGTCTCAGGGGATTTTGGGCAGAGAGGAGGGATGCTCTGCACCAGCAGTGCAGCTCTGCATTGTTTCAAAGTGGGGATTTCCCCACAAGTGCTCATAGTTCAAAATGCCTCTTCCTGTGTCCAGGCTGTCGTAACGCATGTGATGACCTCCTCCTGTTGAAAGGAAAAGCAAAGGCTCCCAGGAGCTTCAGCAGGTACAGCATTAAGCCTGAACTGCCTACTAGAGAGCAGTGGCTGTGTTTCAGTGCCTATTCTACACAAAATACTTTGGGATCCCATGTGTGTGCACACCAGCTGTGCGTATGGGAAATATTAGTAATATCTTTGATGCAAAGAGCTGGTGGTGTTGATGTTGCAACTGCTGAAGACAGTTATCAACAAGATGGCTGTGGAAGGCCTGACAACAGGCACTTAATTCATTTTAGCATCCAATTTGCAGAACCTTGGTGTATGATGATGGACAGAAACAAACTAATGATCTCTAAATGAAATTTCTCCTTCATTTAAACACAGAATGGGAGGATGGCAAAGTGAAGAAAAAGAGACATTTTATATCCTCTCCTTGATTGTAATTCCCTGCCTTCAGCTAGATCAATATCATTTCTGCTGGAGATGGAGGCTGCCTCTGGTTTCCATGGCAATCTGGTTGTTGGAGGCTTGCAGGCTCCATGAATCCCCAATTTATCAGCCTTCTAGGCTTTAATAATGGAGACCAGCAGTCAGGCAGCTTATGAATGGCACATGTCTTTTTGGCTGGGGGAAGGGAGGCGGGAGTGTGGTTTGTAGTAAGTGCTGTAGCAATTTGTTTTCCTGCCACCAACAGCTGAATGGGGAGGAGTATGAGGAGAGGAGCAGTGCATTAATTCTGGATGCGCTGAAGGAATTTCTAGACCTTTTTGCTGCAATTACGGAAGATTTCTTCCTATGGCCTCTTTTTCCCTCACCAACTTTGCCGGGACAGGCGAGGACAGCAGCCTCATATCCGGTCTTGTGTGATGAGGTGGGAACGGTAGATGGAGAACCCAAAGGCTCTAGCACTCTGCATGTTTCCTTTCTCTCCTTAACCCTCTTTATTTCAGGATCAGCAGTGCACGAATGCCAGCAGTCTGCCACGGTTTCAGGTTCATTTTTATCCCCCTACTGATCCTACCACAATTGCCAGGCTGATCAGCGGAGCTGTAAGATGAGCAGACCTCTGAGGAGCTGATCTGTCTATCAAACTTCTGTCACTTGCTGTGCTATTCTCTGTGCATCTGCCAGGCCTCTCCAAACCCAAACCTCCATCCCCAAAGTGCTGTAAGCTTCACTCCCTGAATTAATTACTTTGCTAGAAATGTCCTGTCTGTACAGGAATCATTATCAGTCACTTCAGTAAGGCTGCATTTTGCTCACTTGGCCATGATCTACTCAGGGTATTTCCATTTCGTCTAATCTTTCGTCTGATTTATCCCCTATGATCTCACAGGGCAGCCACCCTAGAGAGGATAAAGAATAAATGGATATGTCTTATCAAGACCTTGTTCTTCTGTCCCCTCACATGCCCTCTGTTTCTAAACCATCCTCCAGAACTTAACCCAGCAAGTGGGAAAAGATGGGTGACACGGAAGAATACTGTTGCATGAGATGGGGACATGCTGTTTTCCAATGCGTATGCAAGAGCAGCTGCCAACTGTTAAATTCCACAGCTGGAAGCAAGCAAAACCCTCTATATTCAAGCTGTTCAAATCACAAGGTATTTAAGGAATTAAAAAGAGTAGCTTTCTGGTCTGCAGGACCTATGTGAAATCAACAGGGACAGCCACAGAGAAGAGTAAAGAACAACTTGTGGGTTATTTCTTCTTAGGTTTTCCTCAGGTGAAGTAATGAATGCCTTCTTCTACCTGCCTTCCTGTGATGGTTGGGGTGGGGAGCTATTGCTGAGGTCGTTGAACCTCCAGTTTTGGCCTGAAATTAGGACTTTGTGGAATTTCAGAAATCACAGGACCAAGGCATCACACCTATGAAAGTACTGCTGTGTACAGAGTGGCTGGTTGAGATGCTGGAATGAAGAGCCAAAGCAACTCGGACTCCTGGGTACACCACAGGCTTTTGTGTGACCACAGCCCAGTTCTTCATACATTGCTCACTCTAAAATACAAATGAAGCCTTTGCTTTCTTCACTGGGATGCCACAAGGATAAAATACCTCCATGATTGTGAGTTAGGCTATTGTTGTGGTGGCGAAGACCAGGTAAATACTTACATTGCTGGCCGCCTGTAGCAATTTGGGAAGGTCACAATGGATACAGCTCTTGACGTTCACAAAGGTCTGGGTTCATCATAAATGTATGATCTGGATATTATATCCTGTTTTATCTTATATATCTGGTACAATCTGGATATTGTATCTAAAAAGACCAGTACACTACCTTGATGGAAAGTCAAGCAGTAGATAATGAAGAACTGTGGTTTGAGTGCCTGCAGAGGCATGTTTGACTCTTGCTCACCCTTTTTGGGGAGACGAAGAGGCTAATAGCTTGGAACCTCTCCTGAAGGGAGCCTTTCTGCTCCAGCAGGGCAGCTGAGCAACTGATTGTGAATCAGATCAGCTCTGGCCCCAGCTAATGGCTGGGGACACCCTGTGCAAGTCACTTCCCAATTCTCCGCTTCAAGCTCCTTGGCTGGAAAGGCCGTGGAGCCTTGGTAGGAGTCCGTCAAGGTCATCACTGTTGATGCTGTTTGGCAGGAGGCCACTCAATAGCAGTGCAAAACATCTGCCTCCAAGGCACCCTCATCTTCAAAAGGCTCTTTTACCTCCCCTTTGGCCACTGTACTACGCAGCCTCCCACTTGCCTACTGCTTTCTGGTGCAACAAAGCGTCCCTACAGAAGCACCATGACAGATCACACTGCTGCCAGGTGGGAGCACTCTGTCCTCCCTGGAGCTGCATTTGCTTGTAGCAGTGGCAGTGTCCAAGAGAGGCATTGTTAAAGGAGATCTCGCTGTCTGAAAACCTAACCACCCTGGTAGGCTTCTTCCAACCCTAGTGAGATTGCAATTGCCCAGTTATAGGTACTGTACACAGAAAGCTTGGGCCAGAAGTGCTGGTAATAGGCAGGAATAAACAACCAGCCAGCGGTAGGCATGTCATTTGTCTCAATCTTCAGGCTTGGCTGTATCCCTGGGTGTGGGAAGGAAACAGCAGTGGAAGAAAGAAGGAGAGCCACTTCTTTCCCATTCTCCAGGAAGCAAAAATATTTGCAAATGTAGCTGTAACAGGGTTAACACCTTACATTCACAAGGAACATCCTCTCTTTTCTCTCTCCACCCTCTTCCTCCACCACTCCCATTTCTCTGGAGACCTCACTGCTCCCTCCCATCAGCCAAAGTTGGGGAGTTTCCATGGCAACTCGGCAGCTGGTGTCTAGACACTGTGAAAGATGCTTTGCAATGGAGCATCGAGCCTGACTCCCCTCCGCACCCCCTCCCCACTGCCACACCCTGAGCATCTGTCCCACCACTGCCTCCCTTTCCATCAACTGCACACACGGATGCCGATGCAGGGTGGGATTTCCATGGTGGTGCTGGGGGAAGAAAGGTGCAGAGCGGGAGGAGAGGGATGGGAAATCCCTAAGCCACTGGCTTTTTCAGCCTGACAAAGCACAAAGGCAGCTGGGGCGACAGAACTGGGGCTGGCTGTCCTCTGAGGATTTAGCAGGATCAGAAAAAGAGGCAGCGGTCCAAGCCTGGACCAAAATCATCAGTCGTGGGACTGGCAGAAGTTGTTTTTTTTCTCTCTGCTAGAGCAACTGAGGTTGGCATACCTGGTGCTGAAACAAAGATGAAGCGGTCCAGGAGTAGGAGGCCCAAACTACCATGTATTGTGGCTGTATTCACCTTTTTGTTGTAACCTTAACAGGTTTCTTTGCCTGCTTCTTTCCAGTAGTTACTGGGCAACTTCCCTGGACTTTCTGCCTGCTGCTTGCAGCGGGGACATCCCTCCCCACAACGTCGTTGCAGGGTTTGCCAAGGGTATGCGAGTCTCCCAGGTGCCATGTGCACACCAGGACCCCCAGGGCTCACAGGAACTAGGTGATACCCCGGGTCTGTCTGTAGCCAGTGAGGTATTCACCAGGGGTTTGAGAGAAACCATGCGAGTCAGGCCCCTGGACCAGACACAGCCACTCACCTGAAATACCCAGTTCCTTCATTTCTCAGTGCTTTGCTGGGCCAGCATAAATCTGCCAGTTTTCAGAAGGAGTGAGTGAGTGGGGAGGGTGTAGGATTTTAGCACTGCATATGACACGTAGGGCTGACTGCAATGGGCTAACTTGGATCGGAAAGAGAACTGTGTAAGCAACAGTTCTGAACCTGAAGTGCGTCTTGTTTCAGCAGTCTCAGACCTACCATCGTCTGCCTGGAATCAGCTTCTGGCTGGCTAGAAGGACAGATGGATCGGGACAGATGAATCAAGCTGTGAAGCCTGGATCCAAATCTGGATCCAAATGTCATTAAAACTAGGAGAAACTCAGGTCAGGGATTTTAAATGGGGCCTTCCAGTGCTCCTTACCCTCCAAAAATGTGTCTAAACAGAGTCATCTCTGAGGCAGATAAGGTCTGTTTATTACAGGACAGGAAAACCCAGATTAATATTTGGAAGCAAAAAGGAGACCAGATGAGGCACAGGTTTTCAGTTCCATCTCTGACCAAGCTGTAGTTGGCAGAGGACAGAGGGAGAAAGGAGTGAGCATGACAAATGCTAGAGAAAGAGCAGCGGCTGAGTAGATCTGGGCAATACTTTAGCGTGAAGGCATGAAGTTCTAGCTGCACAATCAATATCAGCAATAATTATGCAAACAGTGGGAAACCAGCAAAAGCAAAATCCCTGCATCTGTAGTAGAATCCCAGAGTGTTTGTGCAATTTCACTTCTCTTGGCATCAGCTGTGGTAATTTAAAGATCTGCCGTGGAACGGAGACAAAAAGGAAAACAAAACCCAAGCCACAGCCACAAAAGAAATGATCAGCAGAGAGGTTGCTGCTACTATGGTCATAAGCTGATGTCTGCTCTGATTTAATTAATCTTGGCAAGTCAGATGGGAGCTGGGCAGGTCCCAAGAGACAGTGTTTTACCCGGAAATCCATTCAACCTAATTTCACTAATGTAGGGCAGTGGAGAGACTTGGAGAGGAGCCTGCACACTCAGCCATTAGAGCACAGTGTAGGCAAAGGCAGCTGGAAGTACCACCATCCAGCAAAACTGCTGCTTGCGTGACTACTTCAACTTTACAGCAACCAGAGCTGCATATGTTCGAGGCGTTTGCTCCCCAGCAGGGCTCACAGACATGACTCTCACCCTTTCCAGGAAATAAATGGAGTGCTGAGGGGCAGGAGCTCTCTAAGACCCTATTTCAGCAAAGATCTGTAGTTTACATCCATATTGTTTCTCTTCCATGGGCAAGGCAGTTTCCTAGCAGGTACCAGTTGGAGCTTCAGGTATGAAGCATGTCTCTGACACAGGCCCTTCAGCTGGGAAGCAAACGCACTTCAGCCTCTCCCACTACGCAGCTCTATCGCTTAAGCAATTCTGCAGTTGCAGCTTAAGGTTTGGCTGAGGCTGCCCAAAGCTTTCTCAACTTGGCTGCCCCGTCCTGGGTGCTAGATTGAAGTGAGATTGGTGGCAGCTCAGCTCACAGATGCCTGTCTCTTTGGCAAAATTATCCCATGCTATAGGATGATTTGGACTGCAGCATAGATTTCAAAAGACTGAAAGAAAAGGCAAAGCTGCAAAACAAACTGGAATCCCAAAGCTGTGTCTGGAGGGAACCACAGGACTGGAATAACCAGGAACAGTGCAAGTGATGACTGATGTGCATTAAAACAACTGTGAGGGTGATGATTGCAAGCACAAACTAGGTGGCTTTTGTTGGTGGTCTTGTTTCAGTGGAGTTTTTTAGCTTTTTGACCTAGTCATTCTTGCCTTATCCTTCAGGACAGATTTTATTTTTTGCCTCTCCTCAGGCTTCTTTTTCTTCATATCACAGCTCAGCCTCCCCTCTTGTTCTCTTTCCACCATGCATGCACATACTGTGTTCTCATATTGTGACTTTGGGCCCTCCTTTTTGCTCTGTGGTTGGAATGCTCTGGAACAAATGTGGATGTCTCCACCTTGGCTTGCTAGAGATGTAGGTGTTCTCAGGCTGCAACTCCTCTAGTCCTAAAGTAGGCATCTAAATATGTCAGGTTAATAGAGTCCTAGAAATGTCATGTTTATTTCCACTAATTAGAAAGGGAGCAGAGGGTGAGAAGATCAGCTGGAGATGTCTCTGTGTAGATGTCTGGAGTTAGGGAAAGTTAAATCCCACTTTAACTTTCCCATTTCATGATCTCTTCACATGCATCTCGGTGCTGCCCCAGTCCAGGTCCATCTTAAGAAATAACTCACTGGCTCCTATGTTAAAGATTTTCACCAGACTGTGAGCACCTCTAGGTTTGCTTTATTTACAACTCAGAGTTGGGCCATCACCTCAGTGAGTGGCAAGTGGCAAGCAAACTACATCTCCTATATATATGATTCCACACAACATTACATAATAGATATTTCTGTTTGAAAAGTTCTTAGTGTTTCTTTAAAGTCTCCCAGTTCTTCATTCTTCAGTAGTTCCAAAAGTTCATTAATTTTCCGAGTCTGAGCTGATTCTTGCCGTTCCGTTTCAGTTCCTCTTCTGAAGTTGTAGCTCAATGGTGCAGATTCTGGTCACCACAGCCTCTTATCTTCTTTAAACAATCGCCATCAAAGTCCACCTATAGACTTCTCAGAGTATTGTCTTTAAGCACCTGCATTCTATTAATCAACCCTATACAATTACATCTATTCTTTAACCATTCTATGATTATTCCCAAAATATATTAAAAGTCTAACAAGGCCTAGGTTACTTAAATCACTTGAAAGCTTATTCCTTTTACATCCTACTTGTTCTCTACCTTGCAAGTGGACACAGGGGACTCTGATCTCACAGGAGGAGATCTTACAGTGCTGGCACGTTCAGAAGGGAGGCAGCTTTAGACAGGTGGAAATTTGGCCACCCAGGATGAAACGCTTCTGTTCTTCAAGCAGGGGACAGAGCATTTTGCCTAAATGCCCTGAATTCTCACCTGCTTTTTTGTCACCTTTTACACCTATTCCAACAAAGTGCAAAGTGAACGTAAAACGCCAAGGCTGTGCAGTTCTGTCTGTATAACTGTATGTGTCCACTACAAACCAACAGGTGCGACAGCCCAGAGTTCAAGGAATTGGGAAATCAAGGCTAGTATTAGGTAAAAAGCAATGTAAGAAATATCCTCTCAGATGTATGGAATTCCCAGGACAGCTATCTACTAATCTCCGCAGGGATACCTTGCCCTCCTTTTCTGGGACACTGAAAACTAGACTGGAGAAAACCCCGGAGAACATACTGCAGAAATAGCCTGCATCAAACAGACTGGTGAATGGCGAGTCAGATAAACCAGCTCACCTCTCCTTGTGAATCAGAAACTGCAATTAACTGGCCCTGATGTCAGTAGGGTCGTGCTGCATTGCTCCCATTGCACAAAGAGAATCCTCTTCTTTTCACTGCTGTGGTTTAGCGATGCCACAGCTTGAACTTTATTTTTTTGTGCTGAATTTTTTATCCTTTGTGATATTACTTCTTGCTAAAGTTCATTACTGTATAATAATATCAGGTTGCTTCTTTTCCCTCATCCCAAAGATCAGTGAAATGCTGCTAAAGCTGCTGGGAAATAAGACATAGCTTAGCAGGGTGTAGCAGTGTGTAGGGTATTTCCCCTTACTGCTTCAACACTATGCAGGAAGAAAGAGGGAGAGTGGCTGGCTGAATTTTCTGTGATAATTCCTATTCAAAAAGGTAGACCTATTGTTTATACTTGGGACATCCATAGTCATGAAAATGTGCTCTAGTTTGTGATGTGTCCAACATTTGGTTTGTATGATTCCTCTCTGTTGACTTGAATATATGATGAAGTGACTTTAAATCCTTTCTGCTGCTCCATGACCTCAGAGTCAGTCCAGGCTATTTCAGCCGTGGCAGAAATCAGTGCAATGTCCGGGCTGCTTCAGCAGTGAGCCATCTGCCTACCACTAACTGCTCTGCAGAGAAGAGCGACAGGGGCAGTGAGGCACCCCCGCGCAATTCCTCTGCCAGCCAGGGATCTCTGGGTGCCACAGGCGCTCCCTGGAAATTTGATTTGCCACTGTGGTGAGCCAACAGGGAACAAAACGTAGCAGAAAATTGTGTTTCAACCTGCCTGCTTATGCTAAAAGCAAAAACAGCACGGGAAACATTGTGAGCTACCCCACGTCACTGAGGTTGCCAGCTCCCCCACTTTGTGTACAACCAGATTTCCTGCCCGTCTCACTAGGGCGATTGTCAAGAGCCTACCACTGTAGGAGCTGGACCCAACTTTCAGCTGCTGATGTAACAGGGGCATCTGTGCAACTTAGCGCTTTATATGTCTTGGCTAAGGCATTCAATATCACAGCAGGTATGCAGGACCTCCCAGTGTCTGTCCCTGTGCTTGCTGCCTTACAGGCCCTCCTGTTTTGCTGTCCAGAGGAGGTTGTGGGGACTGCCAGCTAAAATCTGTGCATATTTTCAGTAGGAAGACAGAGAAAGTTTTAAACATACTGAAATACAGTGTCAGGGCTTGTGTTCCTGAAGCCACATTGCCTGTCCTTTGTTGCTCTTCCATTCATCTTGGATTTATGTGCGGAAAACAACAGAAATTCTGCCTTACTAGGATCTATCAGAGCCTTATAGCAGAGCATTTTTTGCTGCTGGCTAACGGTAGTCTTTTGACTCAAATTTAGGGATAGATGGTCATGCATTGGGATTCTACTCTCAGCTCCATAATTCAACATGTCTCCTGCTATGAATGCCTTGGAGAAGAGCAGGATTAATGACTTCCCTCCCTCCCAGTGGAGTGTGATCAAGTCATTCAAGAAAATTAGCAAAACTAGGGCAAGTTGGCCTGCTTTGCCTTGCAACGATACTTGCATCCTCTTTTAATCAGTAGCCTGTTTTCTCTTTGGTTCATGGTTGTAGCAGTACCATATGTAAAAGGAGTCCTTGAGTAGTATTCTGTTTAGCTGTTCAGTATCAAGGGAAAGAAAGTCCAGAGATATTTTTGCCGACAGGGGGTTTGCAGGTGCAGGGGCTTAGAACATGGGGATGTTCTCACAGACTTTTTCCTTTTGGAAAATCAACAGTCAGAGTTTACTAAGACAAAAAGTATTTGAAGGTCCAGAAGCAGAGCCTTTAATGAAGATGATTCAGGGTAGGAAGTTACACACATCTTAAAGGTGATCCATATGGAATCGGTGCCTAGGATCATATTTAAAAGCTAGGCTAAGGAGCCGAGGGGGAGAGGGAAGCAGGAATGCAGCACCTACTGCCAGTGTTGGAAGCAAATACAAGTCTGCCATCTGATGGCATTGAATGGACCAGGCCAAAATGCATAAACGGTGTCAGTGAAGAAAGTTTTACATCCCGATTAACATTCTCACTAGTGCTAAACATGGGTGTGAGGATGCTAATCCTCACAAACTAAACATTGCCTTGTGAACATCCATATTGTTAAGCTGACAGCATGGGCCATGGTGAGATTTTTGAATATGCCAACTAGCTTTGCCCCAGACAGCTCCCAGACACAGCCACCCTGTTCTGGAGAGTAAGAGAGTTTAGCCATATGGACATGAGCTGTGTGGTGCCAGCTGGCCTCGGGGTCAGAGAGCAGTCCCTGGCCCATTTTATTTGCCAGTATAACGTAATCTGATAGCCCATCAGAGAAGCTAGGAACTGTCCAGGGCCCCCACAGTCCTCTCTGAATGACCACCAGAGATACAGTGATGCTACGGGGGTATGTCGAATGCTAGCATTGAAGTCATTGGTGACATACCAATCTTGTGGTCTGTCCCACACCATCCAGCCCTTCAGCAGTTGTTTCTTTTCCCTGTTTTTTATCCCAAGTCTGGAGTGGTGCTGCTTGCTTGGCCTCTCCATGGTCTGTGTGTATGTGTGTGTGGGAGTCAGTAAGGAATAGGGAGAGATGGCAATGGAGCAGACCAGCCACTACGGTGCACGAAGACCCTTGTGCATTATTCTACCTCACAGCCCTGCAGCCCTGGGTGAACCATCACCTTCTCCTCTAAAAAGCAATCCACGTGATGCATAGACCTTAGCAGAGTTTCTGAAAGAGGCCTGGGACCTGTTAGTGTATCCTGATCGCAAGGTGATGAGAGCTGGTCAGCAGGAACTTGAAGACAATTAAATCCATCCTGATGCAATGAAGAGGGCATGGTGTCTCAGGCTGGGTGAACCCAGCAGCAAGATCACTGCAGCTTGAGGGGTGCTCCTTTCATTTGCATTGTCCCTCCCAGCTGCCTGTGCCTTCCCCTCAGTTCTGATCCCCTGTCTAGTTCATTGTTGTGGGATTGCTCCTAGCATTCATTTTAACTTCTCATGTAAACGATGTGCCAGAACAAGGTGTCTGATTGACAGGCAGACCCAGCCTCCAGTTACACTCATTGCTTCCCCCTGGGGCAGCTCTGCCTTTGAAAGGAGAGCCCAGAAAACTGGAGAGATGTGACAGCCTCCTGAATGAAGGCTCCTGTTCTTGAAGGCTAGAGATATGTCTCTAGATCTCTGTTCAGTGTAAGTCTGAGTTCCAGGTTATAAAGTTTTTTCCTCTGAGTCTTGCAAGCTTCAAGTGTGTGTAGACTTTTCTCTTCAAGACCTCTTTAGGTCTTGGCTGGGAGGATCCATAGCAGTAATTAAGGGGCAGCAATTCAACAGTGGTTGGCACAGTCAGTGGGTTCAGTAAAAGGTAAGCCAAGAGCCTAATCAGTGCACGTGATGAAATGAATGGTAGTTGCCTGCCACATCAGCAGTGAGCTAGGCACCTCCTTCCAGTTGCACATGCTTTCTGGTGGGGCTGGAGGTGTTTTGCGAGAGCTACGCACTTGGACTGAACCCTGGCATGTTCTTTCCATGCTGCAGAAATGCCAGGGACTTTGAGACCTGGGTCACTTTGGGGAGAGAGAAGCCTGAAGCCATGCAGTCCATGATGTGGTGGTTGTGTGCACACGCAGGATGCTCTAGATCATGGCTGACTAACCCTGGACCATCTCTTTTCCCACTAGATGCTGTAGAAGAAACCAAACCTACTGAAAGTGCCCAGCAGGAAGAGGTGAAAGAAGAAGAGAGCAAGGCGGACCAAGAAAATGCCTGAACATTAAGAAATGACTCCCCGTTGCCCCTCCCTCCCTCCCCCTATCTTCTATCCTTCCTTCCCACCCCAATCTCGATCTCCCCCCTTCCTGCTCACATCTGTGAGCCTGTCCGTCCCTCTCCCATTCCCACTTAAACCCTTTTTCTCTCTGTGTGGCAAACATTTAAAGAAAAAAAAAAAAAAGCAGGAAAAATCCCAGTCAAACAGTGTGGCTTAAACATTTCTTTGTTTCTTGGTGTTGTTATGGCGAGTTTTTTGGTAATGATGATCCAATCATTTTGGGAAAATTCTTGCACTGTATCAGAGTTCTTTGACCTGGCGCGTGCGTGTGTCTGTCTGCCCACCGCGAGCGCGCTCTCTCTCTCTCTCTCTCCTCTCTCTCTTCTTCAAGTGTGTGTGTGCAATGTTACGTTCATCCGAGGAGTCCAGACTTACTGAGTGAGTTAAAACAAAAGAGGAAAAAAAAAAATTCCTTTTCTTCCTTTTTCAATGTGATGGAATGAACGAAAGAAAAAAAGACCAAACCCAACAAACAAAAGAATGAAAAATCATACTAAACCCCAGTTTGTTTTGAGAACTAAAACAACAACAAAAAAATGTGCCAATTAGCATAATGCTTGGCTCCAGGCTCCTTTTTCAAACTGAACAATAATTATAATAAATGAGAATAATGATCATTAACACCACCGTGTCGCATTTCTATGCTGCCGTACATCCTGCTGGCCTGCCAGCTGAATGGTGGGCCACTTCTTGCGTGGCTCCGCTGTGCTCCTCGGCCACCGGTCAGTGACCAACCACACTCCCTGGCACTGCTGAGGGGATTTTTAAGGGAAGCAGGCTTGGATTTTGAGTGAGGCATTAGCACCAAGTAACATAAATAATGAAAGTAGCAAAGTCAGTTTTAGGAAAGAGCAAAATAAGCAGCCCTCCAGGAGACCTCTAGGCCCTGATTTGGAGAAGGATGTTGACCTTGGAAGGATGACCCCAGGCAGCCCTGTGGGTCCCAGCAGAGGGACCAGCTTTGGTCCATGCTGAAGGTCCAACCCCTGCCAAGAGCCACACCGAGGGCCATGAGAGGACAGGGTCCCGGGGCTTGAGCTCCCCCCAGGCAGTAGGGTGATGCTTGCCCCGCTGGGCTGGGGTTGGAGAAGTTGTTAAATAACATAGTGTGGCCCTCCAAAAATGTTATTTGGCAAAATAAATTGGGCCAATGCATTGAGTAGATAGGCACATGGACAGGACAAGTTCTGGTAGCATCAGAACCAGTTGAGAGCACTTTGAGAAATATCTCATTCCTGCTCCCCGGTGAAAGCCAGGTTAGTTCACGCAGCTTTAATGAGGGCCAAGACTTTTAGCTGTTTTTTTATGGCCTTCCCTCTCAGCCAGCTAAAAGCGTGGCACAGGCCACATCAATCTCCACTACTGCTTTCCTTGGGGTGCGGGATGTTCCCTGGTGCGCGCCAACCGCACACCCATAGACCCAGCCTGTCCTGGTGGAGGACTGACAGGTGCCCGGCCCTGAGGTTGAATGGCCGTTGGGGTCTGCTTTTCTGTTTATGAGCTGCAAGAATGAATAGTTAATATGTATTCAGTAATAAGTGGGCTTTCGTAAAAGCTCAGTTATTGCTCTTTCACTGCCCTGATTATCATTATTATTGTGTGCTTTCCCACCAGCTTGTGCGTGGTTTCCTGGCCACATTGGCAATGACAGCCAGGGTGCTCTGCAGGATTGCCTGTATGATGCTGCAGGGCCATGATTAAATTGGCCTTGCAGCAGTAACACCAAAAAGATGGGTCTGCTGACAGCCTCAATGTCCCTTGGTGGCTGATGCTTGGAGCGGCAGCCCCGCAGCCTTCAGAGGGCTGGCTGGCCCTCCCTGCCCTCCTCCTTTGTTCTCCTCCATCTCTTTGTTGGAAATAGGGAGAAAAGATGAACGGTGTCTCCTCAGAGATGATCACTTTGAACGTAGACCGCTCACTGGAAGTGCCATCAAAACACGTCAGGATTCATTTCCATGTGTTTCCTGGCATTGTGTAGAAATAAGAGAGAGAGAGAGTGGGAGGATTTTAAAAAAGAGAGGGAAAGAGAGAGTGGGAGAGAGATTGGACAGAGATTTTTAAAAACAGGGATTAGAGAGATGAGGGGGGGAAAGATTTTCGAATGGATAGATGGATGATAGGGAGAGAGAGGGGAGTATAGCTAGAGTAAGAAAGATTAGAGTGAAAAAGATGAGAGAGAGACAGGAAGAAATTAGATAATATGGAGCAATAGATGATTGATAGAGATAGTGAAACGTAGCTAGCTAAAGTAGATTAGACAGACTAAATAGGTAGAAAGATGGGCTGACTGACAGATAGGTATTGTGTCATACTTCATAAACGATATATATGCTAATATTCCCATGTCATGATGGGTGGTAAACCCTGAGACACCTTCCAGCCTGACCTCAATTCAGCAAATGTAGCGCGGACATCAGGCATTGCTTGGACCGTATGTCAGGTCTCACCACCCTGCCCATTCCTGCTGTGGAAGCGGCAGGGGGGTGGATGGTGTTTGGGGAGGGAGAGCGCTCTGATGGACACGGGGGTGCTGAGGCGTAGGGAGGAGAGGTATAGAGTATGTTTGCTGTTCGTAGCACGCGAGGTGCTCAGCCCAGCTCGGATGTTGCAGACTCCCCGTGTCTCTAGCACCAAATTGAGAGAACTGAGGTTCAGCTCTCAGGATTTGTGGGAGAGGTGTTTGGGAGGAAGCAGGAAGGAGAGAGCACAGTTTTTGTTCAGCCTGATCCCCTGTCATGACCATTTAAAAGAGTTTTCTTAAGGACTGTCTTGCCTGTTTCTGCAAAGACCATGTGGTCTCCCTGCTCTTCTGACTTCAGACCCCAAACTTTTCACCTAGCCTCCACCTTACTGTTACTGTTTTTAACTTTGTAAGGAAAAGAAAACTGCCTCTCATGTCTTCCTGGATATAGGCCTTCCTCCCTCCTCAAAAAACAGAAACATTTTTCTCTCCCCGGGGATGTTTTATCTTTGCATTTCGCATGTTGCCTCCCCCTTGGCTGATGGTTGGGGCATCGCGCGTGTTTTGTCACCGTTCGTAAGAACATACTTTGCCATGTTGCTTAGAGAACAAAGGGTTGCGTTTTGTGTTTTGGGTTTTTTCCCCCACAAAGAGAACGGGGTATGTGGTTACCAACTGCAAACCTAAATAATTTAAATACTAATTCCTCTCCCTTGGTTCCAGTTTAAAATTACTAGCTGTAACCAAGCACCCCCCTATCTTTCTTATTGTACCGTGTCCTGATCCTGCCAGAGAGTCAGGGCAAAGAGAGCGTGAGAGAGAGCACACAGACAAACCCTGCCTTCAGCAGGCAGTGGTTTAATGTGTAATACACAAGATTTGTATAGGAAGCTGGGCTGTCTTCAGGGTACAGGAAGAGAGCAGAGAAAAGCATTTGGATTTCCTTGAGTTGCCTCTTCAGCCAGATTTTAAAAGGCTGAAAGGAAACAGTATAAAGGATGTAGCATGGGACGGAAACTGGAAGGAGAACAGGGGTATTTGAGGAACAATTTTTCTAGCAGGATATCAAGTGAGCTGAGAGCACCACAAGAGGCAGGAGGTCCCAGAAGTAAACAGTGGAGCAAAGAGTACCCAGCAGAGTAGTTGGAACTTTTCCTGATGCAACAACCAACACGAATTCCCCAGGGAGCATATATCTAATCCTCTCTCCCTGAAGAGGATTTGCCTGGAGGTGTCTGTGGTTGTTACTTTATGTATGGAGAGGGAAGGGCTTGTCAGAATGACTTGCACTGGGAAGATGGTGCCTGACCTCACGTACAGTGCTGTGGAAATCCAGAATCCAAGAGGGGCTTTTTCCATGCCTCGGTAGTAAGATGCTAGTGATCCACATCTACACTGAACGCTTGTACCAGCTGTAGGCCAGCTCTTGACATTTCACCTCATCTAGACTAAACCTTGGAAAAGTATAAAAAATCTCAACGTAACAACCCCCGTCAATGCATTCATATGAATTTGATCTGCTTTGCAATGCCTGTGGCATCCACGGCCTGTCTGCATTGATAGCATATAAAAACCCACAACCCTTGCAATAGTTGCATCAGCCAAGAAGCTCCACCGTGAGCCACATTCCAAAGGGAGGAGAAGGGCATACTGCTGAGATCCCTTCAGACCTGGTATTTTCCAACCCCAAACCCTAATGCAGCCCCGTGAGAGGCCTTAGCTAGAAGGAACTCACCTATGGTGACAATGTAAACACCATCGCTTGGGGAACGTGTCACTCTAAATGGAAGAAATGGCCATGACTGGAGGAGAGGGGTTTAGAAAGAAAGGAAAGAAGAAAAAACAGAAAGAGGGAGTTCATACCAAACTCCCCATGGGAGATACTTCTTTTTTCCTGCGCTCTCTGAATGGCAAACTAGCATGTGAGGCTTTTTGTACTAAAGGTCTGGTGTTTGTCCTAGGTGTCTTAGGAAGGAAAGAGAGCAGCCGTGGTTTGCGGAGGTGGAGGGAACGGTCTGAATGAATGTTTTTGTGGCCATTCTTGGCTAAGAAGTCTGTTCGGTGGTCACCTGCAGCTTAGCGATGCGGGGTGGGGGTGGTGGTGGTCCTCTTCCAGGCCTGTGCTCAGATTCCCTGCTTTTCCGCTTTGCCACATTAGCACTTTCACTGGATATTTAGAGCACCTCAGGACTGGTTCTCCTCTCGCTCACACTGGGGTAACTCAGGAGTCGCTCCACTGGAACCAGTGGTGTTAATCTGGTGTGAAAATAATGCGAGAGGAGGATTCAACTCCTCGGGGGGGGATTTTCCAGGTCCCCGAGGGGGAAAAAAAAATCAATGGGAGTTACATGTCTAACTGCCACTTGTGCCTGTGAAAGTCTGCCCCTTATCTACCCGTATGTATATAGGGTACAGTTTTCAGAATAACCTAAGTGACATGGGCACTTGAGAGCACACATTTCACTGGCTTTCAAAGAGCTCTAAGCTCCAAAGGCCCAAATGCTGAAGGATGTCCAAACTCCTCTCTGCAGCGAATTTGGGGTCTTGGGCCTAAAATTCTCCAGTCATTTTCCAAATGGAACTGAAGATCATGAGTCATTTAGGTGATCCTGAAAGCGCTACCCTCTATCCATTTTTCAGGGTGTTGATCTCAGGTCATGTGCGAGCCTGCATTCTTGCCTACAATGCTTTATTACTACATTCCTCTGTTGAGCAATACTTGGAAGAAGAGGTCAAGGTTGAGATTTGCAGAATAGGCTAGTGACCCCAGTGGCTCATGTCTGGAGTGCCCACCTTGAGAGACACCTCACCGGGGCCCAATCCACAGGTCCCCTGTATACTCTGAACATCAAGAGTCATGTATTACACACCCAGAACCACTGGTCACTTCCAAAAAGAAATCCCAGCCTGAGACCTAGACTACTCTCACAAAAGAAAATCCTAGGTGAACCGTTCATCCAGTAGCTTGTTTTTTCTGCTCATGCCTGTTCCCAATGAATGAAACACATCCCTGTGCATCACCTAAGCCCTATTTTGAGGAGTTACACTGGCATACAGCTGAAGTAACACAGTAGTAAATCGGGGCCTGAAGAAGGCGGCTACAGCCTAGAGAGTATCAAGAACTGTGACGTGTCTGGAAGCTAATAAGAGCAGAACTTGACGATTAGAGCGGCCCATTTCCGATGCTCTTGTGTGAGGATCTGGAAAGAGTCTCTCACTCATTGTACTTGTGCATTATGAATGTGTCCATCTGCAGAGATCTAATGTACACATATGTCCTGAATATTGTCCTAAGGTTGCAAGCTTCAAAAATGAGCAGAAAACATTCCCGAGAAGTGAGAATAATACAGATGTCTGTATTTGAAAAATTGGTTCAAATAAAGTCTCTCACTTATAGATACGTGTAGTCGTGTGCAATTATTTGCTCCTGGAATAGAAGTTTCTCCCTTGTGTGGGATTTCAGTGCTTTCATGAAAAATCTCATTCCATTCTCCCTTGACCTTCTCAGTCAAGTCCTGTTACTTTAGAAAGAAATACTTTCTACTTATTCTATTTGGGTAAAAAAACTATGTTAAAATGAAAGGGTGAAGTAAAAGGTCTGGTATGTTTTTACTGTTGAGGTAGAAGACAGGCCTGATGCAAAATGTGGTCTCCCAGTTGCAGAAGTACTAGGTATTTATATAATAAGAAACAGACATCGCCACAGATGCTCTTGACCCAGGAAAGGGTAGTGTGTGGCTGTCTGGACACTGCCTGAAACCAGGCTGAACTGAGGACAGCTGTGCTTCGGCACCACGTATCGGCAAAATGTCCACAGCAAAGTGCTGGGCCTGGGATGTTCCACGTACAGGAATCTGCTTGGGTGTAGAAAGGGTGATGTGGCTCACCATTCAGTAAAGCACTCGGCATGTTTAAGGAAAAGTGAGTACAAAACGGAATAAATTTTTTTAGACAACTAGGCAACCTTGTGCAAGTCTAGATATCTAAAGGTATCAAATTCCCCATTGGATTTAAAGCTTGAGTAGTTCACTGGGAAACTGCAGAAGTTTTTGAAATGGGAATACATATTTCAGCACCTAAGAAGTCCCACCTAGTCCTTTCCCTCAGTATCAGCTTTGTGCCAAGTGCAATGAAATATGAGCAGAGCAGCAATTGCTACCCGAGCTGTGCTAGGCTGCTGACTTAATGCTGCGCTGTATCTGTCAGCGGCTCAAGAGCAGAGCTGAAATCAAGCATTTTTATCACATCTATTCATCCCAGGAAGCTTTGCAACCACTATTTAGAAATCACTTGCAACTCATCTCTGAAATACAGCAGCTGGCTTAGTAAGGGCCCAGGAAAATTCCTGATGAGGCTCCAAGGAGCTGCCTGGGAAACAGAGCAGACCTCGGCACCTCACATGGGTTCTGGACAAAGTGCCAATTTACAAATGAAAATGACACAATTAGATGTCTGTATTCTTGCATGTAATCATCAGTTGCCCCGTGGCTTCTCCAAAAAAGGCGTGGACTCCAGCTTGTGTGCAAACAAATGTTTAGCATTCAAAATCAAGTGGTTTCAATTAGCCACATCACTAGATTGCAGGGCTCAACCCTGGCAGGTTGGCTTTGCTTCAGTGGGGCAAAACACCTGTAAAGGGGCAGCCAAGGACCTCCCTCCAAGTAAACGGTTCTCTTGTGGTAGCAAGGCTGCCTTGCACTCTTTTATCTTCTACACAGCAGAGCGGGGGCAGGAGGCTGAACAGTTGTCCCATGGCACATGTGTCAGCTGAAACACTCAGCCTAACGTAAATCTCTGCCAGAGGCTTGCTAACCAGGCACACAAAGCTGGTTGTGTGTGATTTCCAGTGTCACGCTCTTGCCGCTGTGAGCTGGAAACAAACTTTCTGCCTGAATCGTACAAAATGACCCGTGACTCACCTTGGGTGTTCATCCTCCATTGCCTCTCTGCCCGGGTGAAGTCCCTTCAGACTGCCTACTGCGTTCATAGACTCCACCAACAGCCTTTCCCTAGCTTCTGTGAGATGTCAGTGAGTGATGTGTTTCCAGTTCCCGTGGTGGTCCGTCGGCTTAGCCCACACTGGGCTGGGGCAAAACCTCCTCTCCTTGGGGAAACCGCAACAGGAGCTTCAGGTTTGCCTGGTTTTTGACAATGTCAACAGCTTCACAGCAGACTTGCCACCTTCATTGCTCTATGGAGGTCACCAGCAAAAGACCAGTGTTTCTCATACTATCACTCCAATTTCTAATTCCACTATCGTTTACCCAGCAGGCAGCATGAAGCACCCTGTAATAGATCCTTACAGTCTCCTAATATGCTATGCATTGCTCTGTTTTACCATTGTATGCGGAGCTGGCATCCAGACTGACAGGGGCTGCTGCCCTCTGAAGATGAGCAGAAAAAGCCAGACAAAGGAAATTATGCACTCTGTACCTAAGATCACTTTTGTTTATTAAAAATTAAATTATTTTTCTCCACGTAGGGCCACTTTTGTTTATTAAAGAGGAAATCATTTTCATTTAGCTTGGCATGGAATGGTAAACATGAGTAATAAGAGAGGCATGGAAGTAAAAGCCCATTTCTCTCAGAGGAGCACCGCTGACTCTGTAGCTGAGAGGCAAGGTTTGCAGTGAGGTGGTAGCTTGTACAGGACAGACTGCCATAGCTGCAGAAACAAGCTCGGGGTACTTCAGTCTCTGTAAATGCACCAGCATACAAGCTGGGTACAGGTAGAAAGGCACTGCTTTGTGCTTAATTTAATTATGGTAGTTATTAAGCAAATAATGAGTAAAATGTAATTAGGACGTCGGGAGCAATGGGTGGATGCTAAGCCAAGAGAGAGATAAGACTATCTGTGGTGGGAGAGAGGAAGGGCAGTACAGGTCATCGCTGTCTGGATAACAAGGAAGAGTTAATTGGGGTGAACTGAAAACTTCTGGTGAAGTCTCTTTCTACTGAGCCCATGATTAGGCTTTTTTTTTGGCTTGAGACAGTCATCTTCTAGAGCATTTTGTGGCCATCCTCAGGACCCTGACCCAGAGAGGGAAAAACAGTTTCTCTCATTGGAGAAGTCTAATGGAGAGGTCTAATGGTTCACTTTTCCCCCTCACCTGGTGTGCCCATCCTTGGCCATTTATCTACACGCAGTCAGTCAGTCGTGGTTTAAGTTTCAATGAGCCTCATTCAACTCCTGCCTGTGCAGCAGCTCATGTTTAAGTGCAGGGATGATTTCACTGGGGTTGCTGTGGGGCACAGTCTTCTTCCTTGTGTTTGCCCAGGGCCTGAGGCTTTCCTTCTTGGGTCTCTCTCATTTTGAGGCAGACTTGAATGATTTAGGAGCAACACAGCAAAAGTGAAGAACCTGCCAGATTTAATGGTGGCCTAAGGGGGTGCTAGTGTCTAACAGGGAAGATGCTGGTGGCTTTGGATGTGGAGGACCAATGATCCTGGAAGCAATGGAGAACTCCATGAGGAGCAGGCCTGTGAGTGATGATGGGTCACCTTCTCTAGAAGCCACCTTAAGACCAAAATACAATTCCTGGTTGAATGCCAGCACCTGGCAAAGGGGTGAGCAGTTTCTGAGCACAGGCACTTTGGCTTTCTGTCCCCACTGTTCTCAGTAGCAAAGAGAGAGGAGACCTACAGCCATGGGTTTGCCACCCCCAGGCTCCTCTCCACTCATGACAGCCAAAGCCTGGTGCCAGGGACCCCACAGGGCGTGTTTGGGATATGGGGCTGGAAGAGCAGGGTGCATAGACTTAAACGACTTCGCACACTGACTGGTCCCTAGGAAAAAGCCAAAGACCTCAGGGGCAGTGCCACCCTGTCTCATGTCCAAGGGGAGGGTAAGGAAGGCTCGCTTGCCGCCAGGGAGGCTGGTGGCTGGGGAGGGCTATCTCTGCTTCGCCGCCGGGCTGTTGGCACTCTCTGTCTCCCAGCCCCTCGCCGGCGGAGAGCCCATTAATAAGGCTTTCCAGCCTGTCACTTCCATGCTGAATCTTTTGAAAGCCGCGCTCCTCTGGGCCCATTAGACGGAGGAACTGTCTCTGCTGAAACATATGGGGCTGTCAGGCTCTGTCTGGCTGTTGCTCTGAAAGCTGCTGCTGCTCTAGCTGTTTGCTGAGGGGGGGGTAAAAGCCGTCTTGAGGAGGCTGTGATGAGGATGGGGGCTTAGTAAGGGGCTGGGGGAAAGACGGCAGGTGAGCTGGGAGGGATGCTGGTAAACAGTGTGCCAGTAGGTGACGGCTGCTACAGGAGGACATCGGGTTAAAAACCAGCCAAAGGGCTGCTGGGCAGCTCAGGGGGAATCTGGCATGCTATAGTGGGAAGAGGTACCTCTGACCACAACTGGGGTAAGCTGGGTGGTGAATATTGGGTAGGAATATGGGGGCAGGCTGCGGCAGCAGACGACGTGGCTGATGGCAGAATTGTTTGGGCTTCTCTGGCGAAGGAGAGAATGACAGCTGGGCTGGGTGGCTCTGTGGGGATGGTGCAAAAGGGAGGCTTCGGAGAGCATCATGTGGTCACACCAGCCTGGAAGTTGCTAGGTGCATTCCTGACATCGCCTGAATGCCGCTGGAGTTTCTCATTAACCAGCGTGCCCGCCCCCCAGCTCCATTTGCAGAGGCTGAAGAGGATTTAATGGAGTCCCTTGACTTTTTCCTCTGAAATATTCATAGGTTTTAGCAGTCCATTTCATGCTCACCTCCTCCTCCATTAGAAAGCATCGAAGAGGGACTGGGTGGAAAGTACGCTTCCATGGAGTCAGGGAGACAGATAAAGGGACCTGTGGCTTCAACCAGAGGCTGCTGGGAAGTGATCCGCTCCTGGGCTGCTCCCTGTCCCTCTCACCAGGCCTGCAAAATGACTCGAAATGAGCCCTGGGCAGCACGCACAGGGAGGTGATTAATACAGTGGGAAAGGAAGGAAACCAATTAAGCAGAGAGCACTATCAGGAGTTGCTGCCCCCCCAGCCCTGTCACATGCATACACCCCACGTCTGTCTCCCTGCCCGTCTTCATATCTGCAAGGCCAGGAGCTCTGTAAGAATCGCACAGGCTGATGAAAAATGCCTGGAGGCAATTAGTTTCCTCCTTGCCTCAGCACTAACACTGTGCTAGGATATAGGGGAAGTCCAGAGCTTCAATGAGACAGTGCAGAAGCGTGTTGGATTTTGGATGCAGTACCTGACACAGCAAGGAGCCTGCTGGGAAGTATGGAGAAAGGGTGTAATAAATAGTGCCATTGCACTCTGCTATATGAAATATCCCAAAAGACCAGGGCCAGGTGGGATCTCAGAGCATCATCTGCATCATCCCCACCTTGCACAAAACAAGAGCAACTGGACTTGTGGCGCATCCCACCATGATATAAAATAGATCCTTCTCAGGTACTCTCGCCATTTCCTTGTATTCTGTCTTTCCGTTTGACATTTTCCAAACCTGTTAGGTACTAAACCAGGCTCTAATAGTCTTACTAACTGATATGTCCCCACCAAAGTCCCAGAACCAAGTATCTCTGAGATTTTGGGAGTGGGGAGTGGTGCAACTCTCTGCTCCAGATTCAAACCTCTTTTTGCAGCAGCCACACTGCTAAAGCTTGCAGCTCAAAGTCCTAAGTAAGTTTTTATCAAGGACTCCACAGACTACAGTAGGACCTGGATAGTGCCCTAAGAAAACAGATTGTTCCCGCACCAGTGTTATCACAACAAAAAGGACAAGAGGTGCTCGGCAAGGGGCTCCCAAGACCACTTGGCTTCGCTTTGCATTAGTACTTGGATGAACCAAAAGAGCAAAATCTTCATGCTAATGACTTGTTCACTCTGTCTGACAGACAGAAAGCGGGATTGTAAATGTACAAATTCCTGTGGTTCCTCCCTGCTGGATTAAAAACCAGAACAAAGTCACAGATGCAACAGCACCTATTTATTCTTACTCTCAAAACACTTGTCAGGCTGCTTCCCCTTCCCTCCCATACACACACACACGCATGTGCGTGAGCCCCGGGAATCAGATGTTTATGTAAGTATTTGCAGGATGTTCCACGTCTCCCTGAAATGATAATCAACGTGCCCAGAATCAGCTTAATTACTAAGTATTCATCATACGCCCACAGGCTCTTCCACAGCAGTTCCACAGAGCATCTCTATGAATGACTCTGCATGTTTTTACCCCACTGCCAAATACTGCTCAGGATCAAGAGCTTGAGCTTTTACATCTGAGCTGTTGGGTTGCCTGCTTATTTATTTATTTCCAGGCAGGGAGAGAGAAGCTTGTAAAGCAGTGGCAGTGCACGAGCAGACACAGAGAGCGTCTCAGGGCGAGACTTGACTAGCTATACCTTTTTGCAGCACTGTCTCCATGCAGGATAGAGACATGAATTATCCCAGTTTTAAACAAGCCTGATCAGAGATTTAAACGTGCCAGGGCCATAGTCTGGCAATTAACTCTCTCTGTAGAAAAGGCACAAATCGAGAATCTAAGTACCAAGAAGTGTGGAACTACAAAGTTTTGCTTTCCATGGGTACTCAGCAGACAGGCGCTTACAAAAGAACCAAGAACTGCTTGGTTTAGGTGAGGCAGTCAGAAGGCATGCTGCTGAGGTAAGAAAAGAAAGCACTCTCTGAGGTAACAAAGTGCATCTCCTGTAAGAAAGAGCACCATTCACGGCTCATCAGAACTTTTCTGAAGGATCTTCTGGACTGAGGCCGTGGGCATCTGCAAAGATCATGGTCATGCCTTCACTTTCTATCAGTGCACTTTCTATCAGCTGCACAGCAAACAATCCTTCATATAACTTCTCAGGTGATTTCACAGAGGTACTAAGCACAGGTAGAAGAAAGACTCAGGCACCCCCTCATCTCTCCGTAGTTACCATCTGCCTCTGTGAGCCTGACAAGGTTTGGACTCTTCACACAACTGTAGCTGTCTTCATTTCCTTCCCTGTGGCATTGCACTAGCAAAGCCCACATGATGATCCTCCCACAATATTGCACAGCCTGGAAGCATTTAAGGCCATTAAGGTCACATTTCTCTAGTTTATTGCTTTTTTGTGGAGCTTGGGGACCACAGAGCCCAGAACCAGGGAAAACCTTTCTGTCTCTACTGTGGTTGCCGCTACGTGGCAGGAACTCTTCCTTCATTTAAAATACAAATTGTGGTGTCAGATGTGCCGTGAAACAGAGATATGATCAAACCAGCATTTTGATCTGAAGCAAGGGAGAAGCTCACAAACACAGGTTCATTTCTCCACCCAGGCATGTTTGCACACAGGAGGTGTGACTTTTCCTCTCTGTTCATACAGGAAAATTCTAAAATGGCCAGAAACCATTTTGCAAAGTCTTCCACGTCCCAATTTATTAGTTATTCAAGACCCATTGTATCAACAGGCCATTGCTCACACAGGCACTTGGCTGTTGGTTGCCATCACAAGTAAGATGCTCCAGCAGCGCCCAAATGGCTGGCCAGCTCTAGCCGTTCAAATTTGATGTTAGCAGTGCCAAGACTAAAGGACTGTCTCACATCTCTGGCGATGCCTCCAGACCCCAGAACTCTGCCAGCCTTAGCATCACAGTGTTGCTATTGTGCTGCACCCAGGAGCTGTCAGTACTCTCACAACGTTATCCTCGCGACACCTGGAGCACCCTGCGAAGGACGATTATTACAACAACACAGAGCTGTGAAGGCTTAGACTCTCAGGATGTTTTGCGATACCTACCTCCCGGTTGTGGAGCGGGGCTCTGCTGCTTGCGCAGGGGCGCGGGAAGAGGCTGTTGCAGAGCTCACAACTGAGCTCATCTCTCGGGGTTTCGTGCAGATCAGATCAATAACTACTCTGCTCCGAAGTATTTATTCTGCAGGGAAGAGGATGGGAATAAAACATACCTTTAAGCCTTGTTAAAAATACATGCCATGAAGACAGCTGTCTTCTATGGGTAAAAGTGTCTCCAGGGATGATCTCTGGGGAATGCCTCTGTAAGCAAAACACCCAGCAGGGAAAAAGCTTCTTGGGACCGTCTCTGTAGGGGAACGCTCTGCTAAGTGAAATGCCTTGGGAGAGCATGTACCCACACAGTGCGCTGCCTACCTCTGTCTTTCCCCGAATAGTGCTTCCCATCCTGCCGGCTCTGAATAAGCCTGCAGTAATCACCGGAAAGTCAGCGCATCTATGCTAAGGATTTCTTTTAATGCATCTTTATTAAGCTCATAAGATCAAATTATCAACTAGAAACACCTTTTTAGCTCACTCGGCTGCTCATCACTAGCTGTTCTGTGCCAGCTGCGCCGTGCACGGAGCCTTGGCACTGCACGTGGGCATGGGCCTCCGCTTGCAAACAAGCGCAGTCAGCCACCCCTTACGCTTTTGTTAATATCCAGGTTTAAATGTCACTGTCATTGAACCGGCAGTACAGCGATGGCCACCTGAACTGAGCAGCCTTGGCCACGTGGTGACATCATAGCTGGTGAGGTAGGGAAAGAGAATGAGGATTTTTAGGACGCCTTGGCATAAGGAAGGCAAGGCACTACTGAATCAGTGACTGGGGGTGCGCCCTTGCACCATGCCGGGGAAGAGGGGAGTCAGGGGTGGCAGCACCCCAGTAGTGCTGCAGGGTTTGGAGATGGGGAGGCCAGAGAGCCATGCAGCCTGCACGGCAGCCGCAGCAAAGTATCCCTGGGCTGCTCAAAACAGATCAGCCCAGCCCTGCTCTCTGCTGCTGTTGAGACTGCTGGAGGGGAAAATTAGATTTGCCTTTTGTTCAGCAAGCCTCACGGAAAGGCTCAGCTCAGCGGCTGGTCGAAAAGCAGAACCCGCTCATGGTCCATGCACTCGGGTATTGGCTCACTTGAGAAGGACCCTGAGAGTTGTACCTTCTCCCCTCTCAGCTGGCTCTGATAGCTCATGCTGGGGTAGAGGTGCTGTGTCCCCGCCACAGAGACATCAGCCTCCCTCGGCAGCTATCCCTGCTGCTCTGCTTGTGGTGGAGAAAGCCATACTTTTAAACGATGGTGGAGATCTTTGGGATCCACCCTTTGCTAAACCAAGCTCCAGACCTGTGCTGCATGTGTGTACTTCCTTGGCTAACTGGCTGACTGCAGATGCCTCCCAGATACGCCCTTGTCCTGTTTTTGTCCCACCAGAGAATGTCACGGCACATCCTGACAACGTGCAGCTAAACAAGGGGGCAGACTGCCCTCCTCCTTTCCTCACATTAACCTTACTGTATTCTGGCTGGTCACCTTAAAGGAAGCTCCTGTAACATTTTCTGTCTGAAAGGCACCGATGCTGCAGCAGCATTTAAATTTATGTTTCCATTTTTTCCATAAAACATTTTTTTCATAAGCCATGGGACAGATTGGAATCTGACAGGTTCAGCTGTCACTGGATGAAGGGAAGAGCAGAAGCGACAAGAAATTTTTAGGAGAACTATATTAAACTCTGTGTAGGATTCCGATTTAGTAGTAACAGCAAAGTGAAATCTGAGCTGATATTCCATTATCCTGTCTGCGGTACTCTCTAATTGCATCTCCATTCATAAAAGAGTTCGGCTCCTGTCCTTTAGTGTTGATCTATTTTTTTTGCTCTAGAGCAGTTTTCAACATGCAATGAATTTGCCTTTCTGCATACTTGTGTGTATTGGAAAGAGACACCTCTCCAGGCTGCCAGCCTTGTATTTGCGTGTTGGATCCTGGGAATGTATCCTCTCAACAGCGTGTTATTTCATATGGGTGTCCCTCTGCTAACCTCTTGGTGAACACTTGGTCAGCTGTGTTTCTTTTCCCATCTTCTGGACTAGTAGAGGGCAACATGAGCAGATAGACAACAAAAAGAGAGAAAATACAAACGGCTGGGCTAGGAAAGGGCGGGGGCTGGGGAGGGAAACTTGTTTTCTGTTTCCACCTGACCAGGTCCCAGTGACCCATTACAAGTGCGTGACGTGCCTGGTTTTGCAGAAATCACGGTATGCAGTCTCACCAGAGGGTTGCAACGCCTCGCCCACTAAAGCCTGGCTTGAACTAGAAATCCTTTGTTCTCTTTGGCTCTGCCCTCGCCCGCAGAGTCAGGCTGTACAGCCAGCACCCAGACAACTGCGGAGCATCTGCCTGCGCACAGTGAGGGATGAGCTTCCAGCCCATCGCAAGCAGAGATGCAATGTTCTTGTTGCCCTCATTCCTGAAAATTTCATCCCTTCTTGCTGGAAATTATAATTATGGGCCTCACTATTTACTGATATTTTCTTAGCACCTCTGCAAGGTGAATGCAAAGCTCTATCAAATCCCAAGGGTGTGATTTTACCCCTGCTTTCTGGTGGCATAACAGATAAATCACCCTTTACAGTGAGTTCAGCCTGGTTTGTCTCCCTCCTCTATTCCCTTCCTATTAGATACTGCAGCACCTCTACCTCCTTCCCTGTCTTCCAGCTCCTACAAGACATGCAGCTACTTCTAGACAGCCCCTTTCTACACCACTGTTAAGTTACTAAGCAGCTGAGATAAAAGGTTCCCACCTTCATAAATAATCGATGTGGGCCAAATGGCTTATGCTTGCTCAACAAAATCATGCACTAGAAACAGAAATGGAAGAGACAAACAACAGCCCTGCAAGGAGATTAACTACCTAACACCAATAAAGGTGGAAAGGAGATTCAAATAATGGAGAACCAAGAGAATTAGAGTAGAAAACAAGGGACCTGAGCACTCATCAAACACTTCCCTATGTAGTCACACTTCTTTTGTCTGTTCATAAAGTGTCTGAAGACTGGCTTCAACTTTAGCTAATTTGCTCATTACAATGAAATTATTAGAGTAGCCTGGTACCTGCCAGCACGCTCCAGCCCCTGGGTGAGACTCAGCCTCTGCCATTCTGCCCCGCTCGGCAGGGTCCCACTGCCTGTGCCTCTGACGGGTTTGCCCACAGTCATTTGCTGGCACCGGAGGGATGTAGATGTGCTACCAGCATCAGGGGGACCAGTAAGCCCAGCATCAGGGGTCCTTTTACAGGCACTGGGTGTGCATAGAGCCCAGGTAGCCTTTCTCAAGGGCTGCCTCTGCTGTACGAAGGGCAGCTGAGCTAAACGGGCTGTCCAGTGAATTAAATTTCTAGGACAAGATTGCCATCATGGAACAGCAGGACTTCAAGGCTCCAGAGTAGATGCCACACATTTTACACGTCCTTTGCCTCTGTGGCACTTGTCAAGCACAGAGTCCCATCACTATACGACATGGATGAATCCCTCCTGTTCTATGTATAATAACAACTTGGACGCAGGAAAGAAGCTCACTAGCCAGCACAGCAGACTCAATGGTGTCAGTGTATCAATGCTGATTTTCACCACATGGGTACCTGGCCCTTAAAGGAGGTGTCTGTGACTAGAAGTAAAATTGCCCAGTAATTGCAGTAAGCTTTTCAGGTGACAGAGCTGTTGCGTGAGCACAAATAGTGCCATCATGCTGTTTCTCGTGGGGTTATCCATAGGCATTAGTAATGAGCACATACGGAAAAAAACCAAAAGGCACTCATGCCTGAGTCTCCACCGAGTAACTTCTCACACCAAGCCGGTGCCATCCTTTTGAGGTGAGGCTAAAGCCAGTGCAATGAGTCAGGTCTGGCACAGTTAGCTCAGGAAGTGTCAATAAGGACTTCAGGCAGGTACTAGCGTATCTCTGGTATGAATCCCTACTACTGGTAAGCAGTGGACAGAAACGGGTACCACGGCAAGAGTCCCAGCAAAGTCCCACACTGTAGGCTTCCCACTCCCTAAACTACTTCATTGCTTTGACTGGCTGAGTACACAGACCCAGACCTGGCCATCAAGCCTTATTCCTCGGCCACGGGTGACCCTGGAGTGGGCCCCAGGTGCACAAGAATGCACAGAGTGGTGCACAGGCTCACTCCCCATGACATGCGCCTCTTCCCACCCTTGACAAGCTTATGTGTCTTAGAGGAAGAGGGTACAAAGCTGAAAAACAACCACATGTCACAGATGAAGAGCAGGAGAATGCAATGGCATTGACAGTGTTTCAGAGATGGACAGGGACAGAGTTCAGCAATTCATTAAGTGAAATTGCCCAACCGGCCAAGGAAGGGGACTATTCCCTCTGGTGTACAAGCAAAAATCATCTTATACAACCACTGTCCTTGTGCCCCAAGGCAAAACCTCCTTGACCCTAACTGTGATCAGGCCGTCCCAGTTTCTCAGACTGTCACGTGAAGCTGAGCACAAGGTCAGCTTTTGGCCATCAGAGTAGTGATGACTTCCTATTCCTGTTCACCTTCGCTGCAGACAGAAACTGTTTGTTGCAGGTATGAATTTAAAAAGGTGGGAGGGAAGATAGCGTCAAAGCAAATTCACCCTCCTGCTCTGAATGAATGTTTTCTCAGCTCTAGTATTTATGTAAGAACGAGGGGGATCGCTAAAGGGCAGGGAGGGAGAGCTCCGAGGGTACAGAGAGCAAGGGAGTGTGCGGGAGCACTGGATTCCTTGGGAGATAAAGTTTCATTGCTTCCAAGTTAATCTCCTGAGCTTCTCATTGCAATTTTGTCTCATTCAGTGCCTCTTGAAATGAGTTTCCATTTGTCTGTCTGGTGCTAATTTTCCCTCATTTGCCGCATGGCAGCCATCATTAGAAGTACAAAGTGCCTCCATTGTCTTTTTTCCCCTTTCTTCAGTCACTCTTCATAGTGCCTCCTAGTTTAACTCTGCTATCACTCAGTTGCAATCGACTCCTGTTAGTCTGATCTGGCTGCCCCATCCCTGCACTGCCGGAGGACACATCCCTGCCTGGGGCAGGGGGCCAGGGAGGTGCTTTAGAGCAGCTGCAAACCTTTATTTGCAAGTGTTACATCCCCTTCCCAGAGATGTTTGGTCTCTTTCCTTATTTCCATTTCAGTTAGCCAATGGGGGTAACAAGAGCAGAGCAGGAAGGCTTTGGACAACATTGCAAATGCCCTCTGAGCCTGCGGTCCCTGCCCTCGTGCTGATTCAGGGGTCACTTGGAGCCAGGAGCTGGCTCTCAGCTGCCGGCTCCTTACAGAGAGACGCTCAGTTGTTCCCCCCCAGGAAGGAAATCCTTCTCTGCAGCCAGCAGCACAAAGCCCCATGTCTTCTCCCCAGCCCTCGTGTCCTCAAGCACACCAAGAGGTGCAGCTCTCTAGAGAGATGTCCCCCTACATCATCCCCAAGGAGACAGCAGCCCGAGGCCGTGCTTGCACACCCATCCCTCCCGCAGCCACTTGCTGCCAGATCGCTTGGCAGTAAAAGGCCTGACTGGGCTCAGGCGTATGATGACATCTCTGTCCCACTAACAGAGCATACAGTGCGACTTATACTGATGGGTACCAGGGCCGTGTCAGCTGGAACCCCATCCTGCAGCGTGGGAGGCTTGCCCTGATGCCTGTCAGCAGCTCGCCTGTGCCAACCACTGCCCTAGAAAAAGCTTGCAGAAGAGCAATCCACCACTACCAGCATGAGCTTCAAAAGCATGGCACTGTGTTCATCCCCACCATGTGCTGTGGATGGAAACAGCGGCACTGCTCCCTGCTCTGCGTAAGCTGCAGTGCGAGGCCGCATGCCGTGTTGGGGTAGCAGAGGTGCAGCTGGGGCTATCACTAGCAGCTGCCTTCAGGAGTGAACCTCTGGACATCTTAGTTTCTGTGCCATAGAGAAGAGCTTTGATCAGTGGCAGGAGGCTATGCTGAAAGCGTGCAAGGCTGTGGGGTGGAAGGAAGACCTCAGGCTGGGTAAAGTAACATTCATGGAAAGACATGGTGAGTCCATCCCTTTCTTCACAAGACAGACAACCAATACACAAACACAGGTGCTGGGAAGGGGGTTGTCTTGGCTCTGCTAAGCAAACCAGTGGGATGATCTGGGAGAGGTTCTCCATGGCCGGAGAAGTTCTCAGGCCACTCTACAAACGTGTGATGGACCCACAGGCAGGCACAACACCCTTTATTTGAGCAGGCTTTCCAAACCACATTGCACGGAGGAAGCATACTCTTATATCAAGCTCGCTATCAGCTCGTGAGTGCTCTGGACGGATGCACGGTGCCTGTTTTCCACAACTTGTGCCAACTGAAGCCACTTTAAGTGAGCCATATGTCCCTGAGGCAGAGCTCCTCCAGTAATGATGGTTGTGCCACCCTTATATCCAGAGACGCAGCTGCCTCCTTGTATGACCTGGCTTTTGCTGTTACTTGCTGTGGGCTTGGGCACCTCTAAGAGCTCTTTGAGTGCTGCCTGCTGGATGGCAGTGGAAGGGTCCTTGCTGCCAGACAGCCAGGTGGAGGCAGGGCTCCCACCATCAGCCTCAAAGAGGACCTCCTGCTTCTCTGCCAGGATCCCTGGTGGTTCGTCTGCCCCTGCATGACACTGAGAGAAGGAGGGTTTGGAGATGGTATACGGCTGGGTGGGAGGGGATGGGGGAAGCCCAGCTGGAGTCAGAGCTTCTCTCTGTGTCATTTCAGCTTGCTCACTTGCCATGTGTTCACTTCCCCAGGGGATGGGTTGCAAGGAGCACCCCTGCAGACTCTTTGGTGCAAGATCCTTGCTTTCTGTGCTGGCCTGAAAGCAAAATAACTTCTCTTACAACAGCATGCATGTTTTGATCCTGACTCCACCACTTGCCTGCAGTGGGTGATTAGACCATTATTCCCCATGAAAATTTCAATGCTAGACAAAATGCATGGCTTCAGTGCCGGAAAGGAAAGCCAACAGAACAACAGGGCAAAAACAACACCCATCTCCATTCAGGTATCTACAGGAAACAAGCCTGCACAGCTATTAGAGCTACATGTGATCACGTCAGGCTGAATGCAGGGCCAGGACTGGAAGCCAGGTGCCCTCTGAGGGACTGAAGCTCTGCTGGAATCCTGCACTCGTGTCAAGTGCCTTGTGCAACCCCACTGACCCTCTGTCTGAGGGGCATCCTTGAGGGACTCAGGCCCTGGAATGATTTATCCAGTTGGGAGGGCTAGGTGGCAAAATGGGTTGCAAGCTAAAGAAACAGTCTTGGCGGCTGAGCTCCAAGAGATGAAAAACCCAGATCCACGTGTTGAGCTGGCAGAAGAGGACCATCCACTTCTACCAATGACCTCCACAAACTCTCCCATTGCTAGTACTGCAGCCTGTCACCACAGGCATCAGGGGACTGCAACCCTCAAGTCCCAGGCACAGAGCTGGATAAAAAAAACAGTACCCAAGGAAGGGGCAACAGCTGATCAATGCAGAGGTGTGATTTCCAAACCAAGCCTAAAGGGTGCCTTGCTGCCCTCCAGCCCTGTAACAACTTTGGAGCAGCTGTCATCTGGCAGAGTAGCATTATTCCTGCTCAGTGTTTTGCATTTTAGTTGTAATATTTTTAAAGACCTAAAATCACATTATCACCAAGGTTATTGAAATGTATGACCACTCTATTCTGCATTTCAATTAGGAGCTTCCTCTCCGTGAAAAATGGTTCGAACATTCATTCCTCTAGCTTCTTGGTCATTGCATCATTTTTAAGCTAAACTGGAAAGGCAGCACTTTTGAAGAGGAATTAGTAAATATTCTACAAACCATATACTATAAAAGTACTAATCATCAGAAAGCACTGTGTAAAGCTCATACTCTCCAGGGTGTTCCCAGGTTTTTACAGCCAGCACACCAGCCATGTGTGGACAGAGTTTGTAACACAGCCGACAGGCCAGTGACAAGGTGTTAGGTACAGGTATCTCTCTGGAAGCAAGTCACTGCAATTTCCAGCTCTCAGGTACCCCATGTCACAGCCACTCAGAGATGCCCCCATGCTTCTGGGATGCTTGAGTCTGGATTTGGTGATAAGTTGTGACATTTGCATCCTGGTTTATAACCCAGACTGAAGTGTCACATTTTGAGAAATCTTATGAAAAAAGTCTCCATTTCACATCTCAAGCATCAAAATATGGTGCCTCTAAGACAAATAATGCTGCCTTGGGATTCCAGCTGCTGATGGGCACAAGCCACAAGTCCTGACAATCTTAATAGTGTGAACCAATGCACTGTTGTGGCAAATCTGATCAGGTGTTTTATCCATCGCAGTTTATCTCTCTAAACCCAGCTCTTTGCCTATTCTGACAATGCCTGGCTTGGATAACAAAACCCAGTGTTGGCTGAATTGCAAGATATTTTTATGGATGCACATTTTCCTGTGGCCTTTGAGCATCATAACCCTTAAACTCATTTCCAATTGCAATTTAGCCATTTTTGAACATAGTTCTCCAGTGAGGAAAGATGAAGAACACAGTCCCCAGAACATCTCATCACTTTTCTTACTCTTCTGGAAGTTTTGAGTTATGGTAAGTGCCAAGAATTTAAATCCTCATTTACCAGTAGGTCTGCATCACTGCTAATAATTTCCTATGTACCTTTTCCGATGAGAATGGGGTACATCTAATAACTGCTGTTACAGATACAGAAAGCTCTTTGTGGTAGTAAAGGCAGCAATTAATGCTAATGAGTCTGCTGTTAGCAAGTAATACTATTGGTGTTATGCTCACGCCTCACCAAATGCAAAGCTTCAGTTTGTTAAGCAGATGCCAGTGTTAACAGCCAAATTCTCTTCCCATGGATAAGTTAGTGTTAGTTAAATGTACCATTAAAAATAACCATTTAAAATGTTAATGAAAAGAGAGGCTGTGCTTGCCAGGGCTTTGCTTGTCTTCTTTTTAGTCTCAGCTTTAAGGTGGTGGAGGTGAAAAGGCACAGACAGCTTTTCCAGGCGTGTTCAGAGCAGACATTGAGGTGGATCCCTGGTAGCGCTGGTGACATCCATCTACAGCCCCAGGAGCGGGACTTGTTTCCACTTCAGCAACCGGCCAATAAAGCTCAGTACTGACCTTCATATCCTTACAGCACACTGATACCCCAGGCCAGGGCTCCCCCCACCACTTCTGCCTGTGGCCTCCCCCTGCCCCGCAGCCCTCTGGCTCTCCCAGCACCATGGAGGAGAACAACGGTGACGGAGGACAGTTCATAACCATCGCTTCGTCTCAGTCTCGAATAGAAAAGGTGTGGTAAGCGCTAGCCACATGCATGTTCACAGTCCTGCCTACACCTAGTGCTTACTGACGTACCTCTGCTTAGCATGCTCTTTGCGTTGAGCTTCTGACAGCAGTTTTTATTTAATTTCATGCAATTTAAGAAAAAAGTCTGTACTCTACTGAAAACTTCCATTGTCCTATGTGATATGTTCCAGAAACAAAATTAGATAAACATTTTCATAGAACATATCCCTGTTCTGTATGTAGGTCTCTAGTCTCTGCCCCAGTGAACTGTAAATAGGCAGTAGAGGAGAAGGTGGAAGGTGAAACAGAGGCAGTGAAGGCACCACACAGATGCTGGGCAGAGCAGACCCAGAAATAAGAAGCCCTGTTTTTTTCACGCTCCAGCAGTGTGCGAGGACGAAACCACCTCGCTCTCAGCGCTGCAGCCAGGCTCTCCCACGGCGCCAGCTGAGCCCGGACACGTGCAGTCTCATGCTGCTGCTCCAGCGCTGGGGTTGCCTTTCCCCACGTGCAGGCACAGGCTGCTCCGTGCCCCCCTGGGCTGCCAGCCTGGGCTGCCCTAGCCCTTCTGCCGCACAGCCAGGGCCTGGACCCCAGCTGCACCGCTGCCTCGTGCAGTAGCACATTTAGCTGTGTCCCCAGGGCCCGCCAGGAAATAGAGGTTCTCCCACCAGGACAAGGAAGGTGTCCCAAGGCTGTGACACCCAGGTGGCTCTTAAGTGCTGGACAGATCCCGCCATTGGAGTGATTTGGCTGTAGATGTCCTGGGCTCCCCATCCCTCCTACTTACCCTGCTGAGATATCCCAGGTGCTGCTTTCTCCTTTCACCAGACTCCCTGGACCCCAGTTCTTGGTTTCTTCACCCCTTTGGCTGTGTTTTCTTGTAAACTTGCCCTGGCTACTCCTGGCCCCCTCCCTTCCCCTGTCTTGCTTCTAACCTATTCTTTTCATGCCTGCTTGTGCCCATGGGACAAGACTTCTGCCCCACTTCCCCTGGTTCTGGCTGCCTTCGCTCCAAGCCCCAGGCCCTGTCCATTCCCCCGTCTCCCCTCTCCCTCCTCAACATAAAACCTGGCCTCTCCAGTGCTGTATCCTGCTCTGTTTTCTTGGCCAGCATTTCCTGCCTCCTTCCCCACTGGCCTCCTCCTCCGTCTCCACCATCGTGCTTGGTCTCTTGGTGCTCCTCTCCCGTGCTTGCCTGTGCCGCTCAGCCTCAGCCCATCCCTTCCATCTGCTTCCTTCCTCTTCCTTTCCTAGGAAGGCAATCCTGATCACGACCTGTACCTGCACACACACAATTATGCTATTTCATTTTTAAAAAAAGTGATTATTTGCAAGAGCTGAAGGCAAGCGCTGGCTTCAGGGCTGGGCACTGCAGTTTTGCCCATGCCATGCCCCCAGGCACTGCACCCCAGGGGCAAGTCTGCTAGGGGTGACCCAGCACCCTCAGCCCCAAGCCACTTGCCCTGCCCTGCTTGCAGCCCTGCACCACCTTGCCTCACCAGGGAAGGTGATGGAAAGGGCCGCCTGGCCCATGTCCCCCGGGTGGGCTGGGAAGTCATCATGAGACATGATCAGAGAGGAGAGAAGCCCGGGTATGCAAGGAAGGGAGGGGAAATGAAGAAACATTACTTCCTTTTCACGTTTATTTAATTTTTGTATTTTTTTGTATTTTTTTAAGATCACAGAAGAGCAGAGCATTCATACATGTAAAGAAACAGAAACGAGATAACAGAAGTTAAATACATTGAGAAAAGAAAAAATAAAAAGCTTCTTTTTTTTTTTTTCCATCACTGGGTTTTGTTCATTCGTTGGGTTGTTTTGTTTTTTTTTGATTGGTTCTTTTACACACACACTTGCGCTTTTAAAATTTTCTTTCACAGAGCTAGTTCCAAAAACAAACCAATGGCAAAAAATAAAATGGCCGTTTTCTCGTTTCAATAAAGAGAAGTTCAGCTCATGTCTACAGTGCTGGGGAAAAATATATATAAAGATATAGATATATATATATATTTATATGTATATAACACTGTTAATGAGGAGAGTTCTAACCACCCCACTGTGTAGCAAGAAGAAGGGACTGGCCTTCATTCTCAAGGTCTAGAGGATGAAACTTGGCTCCAGCTGGGAAAGTTGAAGGATTCTGGGAGGTGACGGTGGCACTGTGGAGGCAGGGTCCTGGTCTTTGCCCCCTCCTCCCTTTCCTGGCACATGCGTGTGCTCCCGCACGCACAGGCGCAGGCACACACGCGCTTTCTCCTGGTCTCCTCAGGAGGTCATCAAGTAGCTGTGTGGGCAGACAGAGCCATTGCCGGGAGCAAGTGGAGGAGCGCGTGTCTGGCTGCGTGTGTGAGGGAGGGCGTGGGAAAGGAGAGCGCCTGTATGGTAGCCATGAGGACTACTACATGTGTGCGGTAGAGGTCGCAGGGGTGTGCGTGTGTGCCTGTGTGTGGCCAAAATGGGGAGCAAACATCGTAATTTTGGAGAAGGACAGCCCCGCTTGGGAGGTGTTCTCCTCACTGGCTGGCTCCTAGAAAGTCTTTCTCCTCGTCTCCATCCATGGCCCATATGTTACATACAGAAACATCCACACGCCTGTTCCCGGGGCATGGCCAGAGCCACTGCGGTCTCACACTGCTTCGTTCACCAAGGCCCACTGCAGCATGGCGTGCACTCCCTGGCAGGGCAGGAGGTAAGTGCCTGATACACCAGGAGCACAGGCAGGGAAGGAAGGTCCTGCCCTACCTGGGAACGGCTCTTCTTGGATGCAATTGCTGCCCCTTCCCCAGCCGTGCTGCCCAAGGAGCCCTGCTGTGCACGCAGCCCCGCCACCCATGCTGCAGTCATGTCCTCCTGACTTGCACTGCCCCTTCCTCCTCTGCTGCCTGGGCACTTCTACAAGGCTTGCAGGGCAGGCTGAGTCACCGTGGCACCAGCTAACCTGAGCCTGCAGTAAGTGAAGGACCCTTTGTTTGCCACCTGTCTGGGCTAATTAGGAGCGCTGCTCCTCTTTCCCGAGCCCTGCCTTGGCTGGTCTCCTTGCCTCACACACATCACCCAAGCCACAGAGATACAGAGGACCATACCAACATACCATCACCAAGCTGACTTCTGCTTTCCTGTAATGGTGAGTGAATCAACAAGCAAACACCACATATTGCTCTAATGGGAGCCAACCATCAAGCAAAACTGAGGCGGGCTGTAGGAGCTGCCTGAACATCATTCTAGCAATTTACAAGAAGGAAAAGAGTAAGAGGTTTTAATGGTGTGACACAGCTCTTAGTCAGCAGGAGTCATGCAGTTAAAAAAAATCTTCTGGGCATCCCAGTGGAAATGAAGCCACTCTTAAGAGTAGTGTTGAGAGGCCACGGTCTCCTCGCTGGTGAACCTGGGAGATCTGCTCTCCACGGATGATGGACAGCACTCATCCCTACCCTTTTCCACCGGCTTCATATCTTGAAAATTACCATCCAGTTTCTCCATCACTTCCCTACCTGAGGTTCTGCTCTTTCCATGAGACAGTTTGCTCCAGGCATCCCTAACTCAAGAAGTTTTGTGTACTCAAGTAAGAGAAGCAGTAAGATTGTGCACCATCAGAAGAAAGAGAGAGAGAGAGAACTGCTCATCCCCCTAGAATCTCCTCTGTAGGACAGTCTTGGTTAGCCATCCTCGGTGTCAGTTGCTATATCACATCAAGCACCATGATAATTTGGGCTGCGGGTCAGTGGGCTTGGAGGAGAGGAAGCAGAGGTGTGAGAGGGGTTGGGAGGAGAAGATCCGTTTCCCTGTGCCCATAGATTCCCTCATCAGGGAGGGGTGAAGTGGTTAAAGCACTGCACAAAGATTGAGCTGAAACATCACCTGGTGGCAGGGCTGTGAAGGACTCTAAAGCAGCTCCTCCAACTTCCCAGATCCTCTTCTCCAAATGCTCTTGAATCATCAGGACTTGCTGTTGCTCCACCAAATTCCTTCCAGATGTGCAGCTTCCACTCAGCCTGAAGACCATGTGGCTATTGGCAGCGACTTTGTCCATGCTGTGAGCTTGGACTTTCAAAATGGCGTTGCTCAGACAGGTAGCTTGGGGGCATGATTTGGATGCACCTGGAGCTAAGAAGAGCCGGTGGGGCTTTGATATACTTTGACCAAAAGTGGGGCAAGCAGCAGTACATGAGAGATCTGCCCAAGCGATGAACAGTCAGTGGTGTGAGAAAGGTGTGCAGACAAAGACTAACTCTCAACACAATGCATGTCACCAATGAAATCTTCATGAATGGCACGTTAACATGCACTTGGTGCTACCATGGGGTGACACAACTTCACTGGTGAAGAAAGCGGGAAGAGGGGAAGGAGGGGAGTGCATCACTGAGCAACGCACCCGCAAGCGGTTGGCTGCAAACAAACAAAAATAACACAACTGCCAAGATACAGGTATCGGCTGGAGCATCCCACATTGCCTTTCCCAGCCGTTCAGAGACAGGCATCTGCTTCGTTTTTCCATCTGACCAGACACACACTCCAAGCAACATGCTAGAGTCATGCATGGAGTTCATGTGGCTCGGGGTGGCTGCACTTCCCCTGTCCCGTTCCATTCAGAAAGACTTGCCTTCACCCCTCCTCTCAGTCATCTGAAAAGGGTTAGAAATCTGCTAGCAAGTATGGGGCCATATATTAAATCTAAGTCTTTGTTCCTCTGCTTGGACATTATCAGACATCTCATGTAACTCTTGTAATATTTACAAACCAGTAGAAGAAATACAATTTTTTTCTTTTTTTTTTTTCTTTTCCATTTTGTTCATTTCTTTTTAGAACACTAAATGTTAAACCTCCATCAATCAAACACAATTACACTGACAAGCTCAAGGAACTGGTGTCCCATTCCAAACTCCCATCTCCCCCAGTCCCCAACCAGCTGAGAGACAGCAGGAAACAAGAGCACAGCTTTTCAGGAGGAGATAGGGAAGACAGCAACATGAACATGGAGTAGAGGTGAAGAGGAGACACAGCTTCAGAGAAAAGGGCCTGAGACATGAGAAAACCCTTTGCAACATCTCTGTCAAAGGGCAGAGGGGAGAAAGAGAATGGGGAAAAGTGTTTGACCTTGCCTGTGTTTCCTATGTTCATCTGGGCTCTCCTCTCGACAGATGCTTTAAGCGATCCCTGCTCAAGTTCAGAAGAAACAGGGGGATGTTCACAGCATCCCGTGATGCACATGGCAGCTGGCGGGATTAGCTTCTTGGAGTAAATCAAGCTCCAGCCTACTCACGACTCCCCCAGCCCTGCTAGGAACAGACATTGCCAGGAGTGGGGCTCCCTCCCAGCACTGCTGCAGGTAACAGGCATACCTGGTGTTTGTGCCTTGCCCAGACACATCTGCAATATCTGGCTTTAACCCTGTTTCACAGCCACACAACAGAGGCACAGATCTGCCCAGGTCCTGCAGGCAAGACCAGATCCCGGCACCAGGGTTGTGACTGTTTCCTCTAGCCAACAGGCAGATGGCTTCAAAAAACAGGTGTCCTGTTTTCAGTAATATATTTAATTTTAACGATAAGCCTCTGTGCCTTGACATCTAAAAAAATATCCCCTCAGAACTCCTTCAAACCAAAAAAAGATAAGAGACAATGAGGTGCTGGGCCTTGTGACCACCACCACCACACCATAGGGCTCTGATGTGTGTGGAAACCAGCACCTAGGAGTGACCCCACAGTGACAAAAACACATGCAGAGGACAACACGTGCAACAGACCTTACAATAGCAACCAGGCTGACATCAAAGAGAAGCCTCAACCTAAAGAAAACACTGAACTTGACCCAGCCCTTAGGAACAGCCTGTGACAGCAGGTTACTGCAGGCTGCCCAACTTCTCGCAACAAGCCTGTGACAATAAATCCAGGCATCGGTACAGCCCCAAGAACGAGAAATGCCAGTGATGTGGTGTTTTCCCCGGTGCCAGTGTGCTAGAGAGGGTGCAGCTCCCAGCCCTGGCTTCTGGGACCAGCATTAGCCTGTGGCTGTGCCAGGGGGATTAGCAGCCCTGTTCTAGCAGGAAATCTGGAGCTGTTACTAAGACACTGAATGACACAATCCTCCCAAAGGGTAGGCACAAGGACTGGAGTGTCTGAATGCGTTGAAGGATACGGGACATTTTTTTTCCAGGGCTGCAGCATGCCAATCTCCAAAGGAGATGCACAAGTCCCATCAATGGCCACCCTGTCTTGGAAGAGGGGAGACATCCCCGGATGCCTTGGGCAGATTTCAAGCACCAGTTGCCCAGCTCTCCCCTCTTGCACCAAGGCACAAACACCCCCAGGTATGGCTTTGGGGCCTGGAGGAGCGGGAGGAGCATAATTTACCACCACCCAAATCCACATCAGGTCTACAGCAAGTCTGCCATGACCCAGACTTCAGCTTCTCGTGTCTCTCTAATATTTCCTTGCTCATTCTGGCTGCCTGCGAGGAGCCCTTGACTGCCTGCTTAATTGCCTGCCTGCTGCTGCCCGAAAACAGCTGAGCTCAGCAGAGGGGAGGCAGGCGCCGGCAGTGCCGCAGTGCAAGGTGAAAGCGCAGCCCTGAGCGGCAGGGAGAGGCCTTGGTGGAGCGTGCCCCAGCCATGGATGGGGGACTGGGATGGGGATGATGACAGGCTCACAGACAGCAATTCCCACTTTCCTTCCTGGCAGGGGACCACCCGGTGGGTATGCCCTCCTGCACGCCGCAGGGCTGTAAGCCCAAGCTGTTTCCCCCTTGCTTTCAAGAACGTGAGCACAGCTGCTGAGGGTGCTGCCACTGCATTGATTCACAGGGCTAAGACAGAAAAGCAAGCTTGCTGGTGCCTGAAATCTCAGTGGTGCCAAGCACCTGTAAAACACTGTACTGCCTGATGGTCACTCGACTTACGTGAGCTAACTCGAGTTCCTCCCTGCACATCCCTCCCGCACCTCCAAAAAACCAGGTGGCTACCTGCTAAACCCTGTGTTTTATCATTGTTGTGGATGTTAGGGCTCCCGACTGGCCAGGAGACACAGGAGTCCTCCCCACTGCCCCTGCCCACACACATGCACTGCAGCCACTGGAGCGTACTGCTGCTGGACTCCCCTCTCCCACTGCTCGCTCTGGCTCCTGCAGCAGACCTGTTGCTGGTGTGGCAATTTCCAGCCACCACCCAGCATTTTCTTAACCATGTTTCTCACAGCCTGTTCTCTCCCTCTCCTTCTCCTCGCTCAGGAGCCACTGGAGCATCTCCTGTTGGCACCTCTGCATGTGATTCTGCCATGGCAAGGGTGACGGCAAGCAACAGCCCTCTCCAGCAAGACCAGCACCCTTCAGATAAGAAAAAAGAAGAGCAAAGGGAATCGTGCTGCCTACTTCTTTGCTGCACCACTTTAAGCTCCTTCTTTATATGCCCAGGATTTTGAACCTGACATTTGTTTTTCTTCTTACGTTCACAGGTCCTGGACATTTTCTGACCCAATTTGTTTCAAATGTGGAATTTGAAAAGTGAGCTTTGTAGTAGCAATGGTGTACAATACACACACATACACATCCCCACACACTGACCTTTACATGGCATACATTTCCTTTTATAACAGTGAGGACAGTAGGAACAACAACAAAAAAGGGTATTGGCTCTATTTTTGCATGACTACCAAAATGGTTAGGAATGACCAGGTTGTGGTTTTCACATTGAGGCATCATTCCTATGCACACACTATACCTACAGGAACAGCTGCTCGGTGATGTCCAAGGTCTCATCACTCGCATCCCACCGGCCCAGCCTCTCCTCCCCAGGAGGAGCAGGCAGCCGCACTCTGCGCTCCGTAGTGCCGCAGGCCAGTCCTGGTTTCTTCTGCTTACTTGAACAAACGCACATGTGTGCGCACCCCCATGCGCGTGTGCAAGCACTCATGCATAGCAGGGGCTGCTATGCTGGTATTTGAAGGCCAAGAGCCAGACAGGTTGCAGGTGGGAGAGAAGAAAAGGCTAAACAACGGTGCAGACTGCCTCTTGCAAGCAAGGTGACCAGGAGTCAAAAAGCCAGTGAGGATGCCGGAGAGGGGACACCATGGGAACCTGTGTGGCAGCTGCCCCTCTCCCCTCACCCCTCTTCTCTGCCTGAGTGATATCTCAGCATCTTGCCTCACACTTACAAGGCAGGACATTATCTACAGCAGGATGAGCATATGTACACATGGACTGTTCCTTTTGCATGCTTAGAGAGAACAAGAGAAAGAAAGAGAGAGAGAAGACGGAGCGAGAGCCACACATACACGCATACACGCACGCACACAGGCATACACGGGAGAAAGAGAAAGACACCTGGCCGAATCAAGGTGGGAGAGGAAGAGGATTAAAAAAAAAAAAAAGAAAAGCACGTTTTCAGTAGAGTTGACACAGCTTTAGTTCAGGCCAGTGAGCATGATGTTGCATGAAGGAGGGGACGGGAAAGGTGTTTAGCAAGGGCTGGGTGTACAGGAGCGTGGGGTGAAATGAAGAGAGGAAGGGGTTCTTCACAGGACACCAGTGTACAGAGAGCTTCAGGTGACTTGCTCTGGTTTGTGGCTTTTTTTTTTTCTTTTTTTTTTCTTTTTTTTTGTTTTCAAAAGTGTGAACTGGCTGAGCATTGGCTCAGAAAAATGACCCAGGGCATCCAAAAAGTTAAGTGGCTATAGACACCGAAGCAAAGACCTCTTTCCACAAAAGAAAGAAAGAGGAGGAAGGAAGGAAAGTGAGGGAGTATGGAAAAGAGGAAGGAGGAGAGAAAAGAAAAGGTATCTTCTGTTCGATTGGCTTTGTGGGTTTTGTTGGATTGTTTGCATTGCAGCATCCTCCAGCGACACGATCCTTGCTGGTGTCCCATTCTCTCCCTCGCTTCGTGCTGCCTCCTAGACTGTCGGTGACTTGACAGCCGGCTTGTCAGGTTTCGGATTAAAAGTTGCCGAGTCTTCTTTGCTGTAATTTTTCCTCTCCCCCCTCTTCACTCCTGAACACACAAAAGTTGTGAAAGAAACAGTCCTCTCTCTCTCTCTCTCCCCCTCTTTTTTCTCTCTCCCCTCTCTTCGCTCTGTCTCCTGTATAACGCGTTTTGTTTTGTGTGTTGTTGTTGTTGTCGTGTTGGTTTTTTTTAATTATTATTATTATTATTATTATTTTAAATTCTGATTTGTATTAACATTTGCTGAGTAGGCAGAGCAGGGATGCTGCCAGCAGCCACAGTGGGACGGCCAAACTCATGGAGCCGTTGTCTACTCTCCCTGTGCCGGGTCCTGCAGGGTGCGAGAAGGGAGAGAAAAGAGGACAAGATTACACGCGGCTGGGTGAGACGAGGGCAACACAGGAACACGGTGCTTTGCTCCCAGGCTGCAGGGCACAGCCGCCTTCCCACTTTGGTGAGCCTCCATCCAGCCCAACTGAAGGCTCCTGCCCACCAGCTCCTCAGCATCCTCCCCTCCCGCCCAGTGCTCCGACGGCATGTGGCTTTGAGCAACCTGGACTAGTGGAAGGTGTCCCTGCCCATGGCAGGGGGTTTGGAACTAGATGATCTTTAAGGTCCCTTCCAACCTAAACCATTCTATGACTATCCTTAAGCAACACCCAGGCTGGAGAAACAGCGCCTGGAGCAAGCGGGAAGGCTCAATCCTGGCTGCCGACCCCACCCCATCCCTCGCCATGCCTCTGGCTGGGAGCTGCTGGCCACTCGGCACAGGGGCACGGCTCATACCTTCGCACAGTGCAAGCCCCCGGCTACCAGCTCCCCTATCTCCCCGCTCCGCCACCTTCCTGGCGGTGGCCCTGGGATGCCAGGCAGGGCTCGTTGTAATTCTGTGTGGTGGCCAGTGCCTGTCTGCAGCCAGACACCAGCTCCGCGGGGGCTGATTCATCACAGCGGTCCGATCAATAAAACATGGGCCCAACCAGCGGACGCCTCCCTTCCCAGGGGCTGTGCAGCAATTATTTATTTCTTAATCGGGGTGGAGGAAGGCTTCGCTGTTGTGTTTATGGCTCTGTGGCACGACACCTGTGGGGTGAGGGTGTAGGGTGTGCCAGGGACGTTGATTTTTCATAAGGGTGGGAAATGAACGTGCATGCGTGTGTGCACATATGCAAGGGGGGGGGGGGGGGGGGGGGGGGGGGGGGGGCAGGGAGGAGTGCTCTGCCGCAGCAACAAATAATGCAGCCTAGCTCCAGGAATATTAAGTGCTAACACTCCTGACATCTTCTCATTCATCCTCTCATTTATGGGTTCCCTTTTCTGCACGGCTTTAAAGGCAGCGATGCTGTTTTAAATTCACTCTGCAATACCAAGCCTTGGCAGCCTTTTCTTTATAATGGGGCAGGGAGGTGCATGGCTTTGTAAATGCATGCTCATCATGTATATGTACACACAGGTATACGCATATATGTTCATGTATATGTACACATGCATGTACATGTACACATATATGTATAGATACACGTACATGTATATGTATATGCATATGTACGTGCACGCATACACATACACATAAACACACACATATATGTGTATGTAAGTGCAGTGTTTTACACAGAAGGGGTGCAGGAAGATGCTGAAGTGTGGAGCTGGAGATGAGTCTATATGTTGGGACTGATCCTGCTGTGGAAGAAAGACAACATGCTTACTACCAAGAAGAGCTACTTCTAATGGCAGGGGGGAGCCCCCCCCCAAATAAAAGCCCTCTGTTCAGGAGAGCTCCATGGGACCGAAGTCCAACTGCTCCCTCTCACCACCTGCAGAGTTTACCAGGCGAAAAGCCCCTCTCTGCTGGGTAGAGCACGGGTGCCACAGGCTTGCTCAGTGGCATAGTTCCTATTAAACTCTAGCTGGTGGCTAAAAGGCAGGAAATCCAAGAAGAACGTCCCCTGAGCCCCTGAAATTCTGAAGCACTTTCATTTGTGTAATTTCTTCCTAATGTAGCCCATCACTTACTAGATCAGCTGTTTGTGCCCCAATTCTATTCTGTCATTATTAAGTATGTGCTGAATTGTGTGGAAAATTTATATTCCATCTATGGCTTCTTTTTTCAGTCATTCCCTGCTCGTCTTTTGTAGCTTGTCACACAAATCCTACAACACTGTTTTTTAACTCCTTGTTTGGGTGACAGGAACTTATTTTCCCCTCTGAGCTCAGGAACAAGTTCAAGTTCAGCTATTACACTTACCTGACCTATGTGTCAGAGAAAGCATCCTTCATGGTCAAATGACTGGGGGGAGGATGTTTGGGACCATTTGCATCTCATATTGGCAGTGAAAAAGTCCCAAACCATGACTTCTTTGTCCCAGGAAGAAATCAGCAACACACCAGGTGCTGCCCACAAAAAGTTTTCAGCCATCACATTTTTACTATTTGGCTAAAATACTATTTGTCTAAGATGTACACGGACCAGCCCCCGCCTTGTCACTTTTCTAGGGTGCACATGCAATCAGAGCAAAGGCATATGTACCTATGGAGGCATGCAATGCACACACCTAGCACAGCACAGGGATAGGTATGTTTGTCTTTGCCGGGTACTCCTGCCTTAATATGTGTAAGTGCACAGCTCAGGGTTTGTGTGCTTGGCAGGGCGGCGGGCGTATGGTATGGTATGGCATGGCATGGCATGGCATGGCATGGCATGGCATGGCATAAGAGATGAGCTTCTGCAATACCTAGGTATAAGGCAGGACACACAAGGCGTGGTTTGATGGAAGACTAGGGAGAGGAGAGGGTCACACCAGCTTCTGCTCTGCTTGATCTTGCGTGACTAAGCTTGAGGATATCTGACAAGACAAGACTCCTATCTCCACGGCTGAAAAACGGCGCGAGTTGTATGCCCTCCTGTTTCCCTGCTAAGCTCCCTGCATGTGCCAGTGGGTTGGCGGGGCTGGTGGCAGGATCCCCCCCCACACGCAGTCCTGATCATCTGCACACCACCACCCCGTGCTAATACCAGCAGTTGTTTGCACCGACGGCCCATGCGTAGCTGCACGGGTGCTGGGCAGAACGTTAAGCTGACCTGGAGCCCTGGGACCCAGTGTGGTTCAAAGCCGCTGCAGCCCCTGCACATAACCCTGGGGATTGCGTGTAATCTCTGTGTCTTACACATATCCTACACTTACATGTATTGTAAAATGTGGGAAGGTTATAGTTCAATCACAAAAGAAAATCTTGAAAACTTTTGAGAATTTAGGCTTTGAAGAGGGCTAATTGCTCAAACCAAACAAAAAAAAGAGTGAAAATGTTAGCATAAAATAAATACTAATCTTTGAGTGAGATTTTGTGCAGGAAATAGTATCTGTTTTCAGTTGACTCTACTACTTTCAGTCTTTTTCACAGCCACACCTCAGCACTGCCACGCTGCAGTCCCACTGGATGGGACGGCCCATGTCTGCATGACTTGGGGAGTGTGTGTGGGGCAGGTGTGCGCGTGTGTGGGGCAGGTGTGCACGTGTGTGAGGTGACGAGACCCCCCACATGCCCACGGGCGGTGAATGTCCACGCTGGGAGGCGCGCGCCAGCCCCCCCCCCCCCCCCCGGCACGTGGCTGCCACTCGTGTGCTGCCGAACACACGCACGCACCGCCGCACCCCACACC
>VFFE01000372.1:0-21187 GCA_008921705.1 Burhinus oedicnemus | reverse complement strand
AGGGGAAAAAGAAAGGAAAAAAAAAAAAAAAAAAAAAAAACAAAACAGATGAGACTAACTGCTGCTATTGCATTTCTGGGTCCCTGACAGTCTGTATTTGGGATGAATAGCAGAAGAAAACTGGAGACATCCATGGCCAAAAGGAAGGAGAAAGAAGAGAACAGAGAAGCAGGAACGGTCACCTTCCCAGAATTGCCTCAACAGCAAGCTGGGAGAGAAAGCAACAAGATGCAGAAGGCCCCCCAGGTACAGGAGCATCAACAGAGCAGCAGCCTTTTTCTGGTTGGGGTGGCACTGAGTTGGGAAGGTCTCCAAGTCCCAGCAGCATTGCTCCCTCCAAAGAGCAGGGCAGGTGGCTGTGGTTTTCATTCTCACCTGCTCACTGCTGTGAAGGAGGAATTGCCGGTAGAGGCCAAGGGGCAAAACGAGCAGCTGGCCAGGGTGAGGGCATCAGTGGGCCTGCTCCGTCCCTGGAAAGGAGGCCGCCTCTGCCCCGGCGCCAGCTCTGGAGCTCGAGCGGGATCTCTCCCAGTGACATGGCTTGAGCCAGCTCCAGCCAGCAATGTGGAGGGGGAGAGCTGTCTCTCCAAGTAGCACTCCGGCCATTCTTCATAAGCAAAATGGCTGACACGTTATGTCAGCTGCTCCTTGGTGGCAAGGAGCCAGCATATTGTGAAACAGCAGGACCCACCTGTTTTCATGCTGCTCTATGGTTTGCTGATGGCCCTGTCTCCACCCCACCCCTCCCGGTTCAGCCAGATGTACATCAGCACCGGAGGCCCCTGCCCACTACACGCACGGAGGCCGTCACTTTTGACCACGTCCTACCATGCGTGTTTCCATACTGGTTTGCTGCCGTTTTTGGAAACCACCTGACCCCAACTCAATTCTGGCAAGAAGCACATCCGTTGTCGTGTAAAGTACCAGCACGAGCAGCAAGGATGTGATCAAGGGTTTGACTAACATCAAGCCAGAAGTGGTCTTGGAGCATGGTTTCCAATGACACTGTTGGAGAAATATACAAGCATAGAATCATAGAATCACCTAGGTTAGAAGACACCTTTAAGATCATGGAGTCCAACCATCAACCTAACACTGCCCAAAACCACCACTAAGCCATGTCCCTCAGCCCCACGTCTGCCCATCTTTTAAACACCTCCAGGGACGGCGATTCCATCACTTCCCTGGGCAGCCTGTTCCAACGTTTGATAACCTTTTTGGTGAAGAAATTTCTCCTAATATCCAATCTAAACCTCCCCTGGCACAACTTGAGGCTGTTTCTTCTCATCCTATCACTTGTTACTTGGGAGAAGAGATCGACCTCCATCTCTCTGCAGTCTCCTTTTAGGTAGTTGTAGAGAGCAAGAAAGTCTCCCCTCAGCCTACTTTTCTCCCGGCTAAACACCCTCAGTTCCCTCAGTCACTCCTCAGGAGACTTGTTCTCTAGACCCTTCACCAGCTTCGTTGTCCTTCTCTGGACACGCTCCAGCACCTCAATGTCTGTCTTGGTGTGAGGGGCCCAGAACTGAACACAGTATTCGAGGTGGAGCCTCACCAGTGCTGAGTACAGGGGACGATCACTGCCCTAGTCCTGCTGGCCACACTAGTCCTGATACAAGCCAGGATGCTGTTGGCTTCTTGGCCACCTGGGCAGCTGACTCATATGCATCCAACTTTTGCCTTTAAATTGAAAGCAAGTAGGTATGGGCCATCCCAATCCAGACGTCACATTCTTTTTGCTCCACCTGTGGCAAGACCAGCTTCTCCCTTTTTGAAACCAACTCAGGCCACAGATTTCTGTCATTTGTCTGTCTTGCAGCTGCCTCAGAAGGAAGAAGATAGCCTCAGATCCCCAGAGACCACCTCCAATACAGGAGAGGGTCTACCAACAGTGGAGGCTTGGATTCCGCCGAGGAGGCATTTTCGAGCTGAGCTGGAAGGCATAGGCGACATTGAAAGATGGCTGACTCAAAAACCTTTCCTCAGCCCACAAGAAGAAAGATATTTGCAAAGAATAAAGGCACGCAGAGCGGACAGGCGGGCTGCTGGCAAGGCAGCCATGACCGACAGCCTGGACGTAAGTTCAAAAGTGCATGGGAAATACCATCTGCCCCCAAATCAGTAGAGTGACGCTGCTTTACCCCAGCTGACGCCAGATTGACGGGCATGGTGATCCTGGATAACGGTGATCTCAGGGTATTTTCTGATCCTTTTCAGCTCTCACCACCAAAGAGCAGCCAGCCCTGCAAGAAGCGTACCGTTCCCCTTATTTGTGCACCATACCCCCAGGCTCTTGTCATGCTGCATAACCTCCTGCATGAAAAGAAGCTGAGGATGGAGGCCGTATTCAAGGCGGCTGGTATGGATGGGAGGAAGATCAAGAGAGACGACTTCATTAAAGTCATCAAGGAGGTATGTAGGGAACAGAAAAGTAATGAACTGCTGCACCTCTGCCCTGTTTTCCTGCATGCCAACCCAGAGCAAATGGAAGAGCTTCCGTAAGGGGCGTTTTCACTTGCCTTACTGTCAAAGAATGGCTCCCACAACCTGTGCCAAGCTGAAGGGCAAAGGGAAGGGAAAGCTGCAGAGTTGCACCTGGAGCGAGTCCCAGGAGGGAGTGAAGAAACCCGTTGCCTCACAGACTTGGAAGACAGTCACTGCTCAGTGCTGTGGCTGTCGGGATCCTGCTGTAGACCCTGAACTGGCATTGACTTCCCAGTGTTGATACTTGGTCTCTCCCCCATCAGGCTCCTACATCTCCCCACTGCGCTGCCTTTCAGTACGTGTTTGCACAGCATGGCTCACACTGGGCCGCGCTTTCCACCAGCCACAGCGTTACAGAGCTGTGAAGAGCACGTTCAGGTTTATTAGGTTTTGGCAGTTCAGATGTTAACTGATATTCTAGTCCAAGGCAAAATATTTTCCTGAATCCCAGAGGAGTGGGAACTTTGGCACAGTAAAAGCCGAGCGCTCTGCAGGGGGCAGCAGAAGACCGGCCAAGCTGGGAATGCTTGATAAACCCAAGGAAACCTCAGCAGGTTGCCCTTGTGCCATGCTTCACTGCAAAAGCATCTGGAACAACAGCAAAGCTCACCCCTCCCATTCTGGGGCGAGCCTTGATCTTTGGGTGATCCTGCTGTCATTTTCTGTTTTGGTTGCCAGACCAAAGTTGCCATCAGCGACAAGGATCTGGAGGATGTGGTCATCTTCTTGACTTCCTCAAAACGAGGGAATTTTATAAGCCTCGAAGATCTCATTGACTGTCAAAAGCAGTGGCTGGAAATGAGGAAAGGACAATCCCAAGAGACCAAAACAGGTGAGAGGAGAGCAGTAGTTTCAGAAAGCACCTCTGTACAGACAGCAAATCCCAAAGTGGGTCTCTTGAGACCATTGTCCTAGAGCAGAGTGGCCAGAGGAGACTTCTAGGGAAAGTTGAAGGATCCTGGGGATGTGCAATTCTGTGGTCAGCCCAATTGCAGCAGACAGGTTGTCCAAGCTTTCAGCTTGGGCTCAAACTCTGAACCCTGTGGTTTAACAGCCCGTACTGGATTTTGTTTGTTGGCATTCATCATCCAGCTCACCCAAAGCAGACCCTTTCTCCAGCTGTTGGTGGCAGCTGGCAAACACCAATTCAGAAGAGCTTATTCTTTAGTAAAGTCTGTTGGGAGTGCCGATCAGCACAACAGGCCAAACCCCTTTGCCTTAAACATGGCTTTTCTGGGCTTTTTGTTTGTTTGTTTTTTAATCTATCATAGGTGTAGAAGCTCAGTTCCAGAAAGCCACTTTTCCACCTTGTGCTGGGGACACGGCGAAAGGGATGAAGCCTCATGCTCCTACCAAGCCCGAAAGAAAGTTAATACACTTGGAAGTTCCACCAGTCAATACCGAGCCAGAACGACGACATCTGAGCTATGAGGACATGGAAGATATTGGAAGACAATTAAGAGAGAGGAGACGGCGGGAGAAGGTACCGTGTACATGGCAGGAGAACAAGCGCACCTGCATGCCTTTGTGAATGTGGTGTGATTTAGAGGACAGGGCGGCAGTAAAGGAAAGGACAAGGGGTTATTGTGAGCATTAGCTTCTCAGTAGCCCCTTGACCACATGGTGCCTTGCAGCTGAGGTGCTACAAGCTGTCTCAATCTGTTTGGCTTCTGAACGCTCTGGTGAGATAAACACTTTTTCTGGGTAGCTGGCAAGAAGAAGAAGAAGGAGGAGGAGACGCTGAAGCAGTTTCTATGTCTGGGGATCATCTAGTCGGCCTGTCCATCAGACTGTGACTGGTCCTTTAAGGTGCTGATAAGCACTTTGTCCTGTTGTGAGGCTCAGTGCAAGATGTTCCAATGGAAATATAACAGTGACTCATTCATCCACTCCCAAATGTTTTCTTTGGAGCATCTTGGTTTGGATGAACTCTGGCAGAATCCAGGCCTACCTCCTCCTGCCAACGTGCTGCCCCACAGTCACCGGTAACGGGGAGAGCCTCTGGCTCCCTGGCACAATCAGAAACGAGAAGGTGACTGCAAGACGTTTTTCATCTGAGGTGCCTGTGCCCGGTGTGCTGCTCTTCTGCTAAGCCGTCCGGGGAGTATCTGTGTGGGGCCCCAGCTCTGGATGGGAAGTGAACTCCCAGAGTTCCTGTGATCCCATTGCAGGGTGCTGACTCCTGTTTGCACACACTTTTGAGATCAATGCCTGCCTGTAGCTTCTCTGAAGGGAATGCAGCAACTCCAGGGCCCCACTGAATGCTAATCGAGACGTGCCCTTTACTTGCAGAACAAAGACAGCCCGATAGAACGGAAAGAAAAGAGCCGAATGGTGAGATCTGGGGATGGCCCCATTGATGAGCACTGCCTGCCGTCAACTATAGAGACTGACTTTGGAGCACTGGTCGACCAGTATCGCAGGAAGGCCGTCGTGAGCTATATGCAGAGCTCCAAGCTGTGCAAAGAGCGCAATGTTCACATCACCAACCCAACGCTGCAGAATGGTAAAGCAAAGACCAAGGGCCTGATGTGAATGCACTAAATCTGACAAGTTCATGTCTCTTCCCAAGCCCAGAAGCATGACTAATGTCAGGGGGCACTGCCGATGGAGCATGTTTGTAGCCCTCGGAGGGCCATGGCAGATGCTGCCTGTTAGGATCAGCAATGCCATCAGCAGGCCCCGATCTGGGCTGAGCTATTAAAGGGTGTTGCAGATCAGCCAGGGCCCTCTCCCGTGGCCCCTGGGATGGTAGTCAGGTTCAACCCAGAGTGCAGCTCATGAGGCAAGTCTGTGGTGATGGGGCTGGTGTGGCCTGGCTGTGGCTGCGCTGCAGACTGCTACGCCTACGATGCCTGAGCTGAAATGGGGCTCCTGATCCCAGGGCGAGGCACGACTGTTTTCTCTGTGCACTTTGCCAACAGGCCTCCTGCATCCAGGAGACAAGATCATCAAAGAGGGAGAAGAGATAAGGAAGATCAGGCAGCCTGGAGGATACTACAGCACAGGACGTGCTGACGCCCGATCACCCGGGAGCAGCTCCAGATCAGGATCTGCATCTGGAAGGCAGGCCATGGACGCCCAAAATAGGTTTGTTCAAAGAGGGCTTAAGATCAGTGTCCTCCTGCTGCCCTGCTGTGTGTGTATCGCCCCTCTGCGCTCAGTCCCCATGGCGTCAGGGGCAGTAGTGAGGTACCGGAGTGAACTGTGAGGATGCTGCAAGGGAGCAGCAAGCGACAGCAAAGAGGCAGATCCTCGTCTCAGCTACACGGACGCTCCTGTGTTTTAGCTAAGTCATTGGGTTGCAGTGGTGCCGGTGAACAGTTTGTGGTGCCCAGCAGGAGCCTTGCAGGCTAGTTGGGACTAGCTCTGTGCTGGGAATTACTGGGGTGACCAAACTTCTCCTCAGACAGACCCAACGCTTGTCTGAAATGCCCTCAGAGCACGTTTATTCTTGTGCAAGAAAGACAATCCTGAAGAGCTGAGCTTTGGGTGGTTGGAGAAGCTTTTGGAGAGACAAAAAAACATTGCAAAGCAGAGCACAAACTTCTTTCTTTATCTCAGTTGAAGTGTTTAGGTACTACGCCGATGGGCAACATACCAGCTCTTAAGATAGCTTCACAAGCTGGCATTTCCAGTGTCAGTCATGTCTATGAGGACTGACAGAGTCTGCACAGATCTGGCAGAACTTCCCGGGGCCTGGAAGCCCAGACAGCTGGTTCTCGTCGGGCTCACTTTTGCCCTTATTAAGAGAAGCAGTGAAACTGCCCAAAATTTTATTTCTGTAAAGCATGCTATTCTCTCTCACAGATTTTTTTTCCTTCCCTTTTCCCCGGCTTTTTTTCACAGGGGTCTTCAGAGGAACAAAATGCAAAAGACAAGTGACAATAAGTTCTGGCCAGGTCACCTCCTGGACAAGCTATGCCTTTACTTTCCTGAAAAGCAGCATGACAGGGCACATGCCTTGTTCAGCTGCGTTCGTCCAACCAAGCCCATCTACTGTGGCATCTAAAGGCCTGACCGCAGCTAGTTCCTCAGTGGACCAGGACATTTGGCCTCCAGAGACACTGCCTTCCGGAAGACCAGCTCCACCTGAAGCTCTTCTCCAAGCAGCAGGAGATGCGTGCACAGCTTTGTGATCCCTCAGTCCACTCAGGGGATCTGGGCCCCGCTTCTGGATAAAATAAACAGATTAAATAAGGAGCTTGTACTTAAGCTGAAGGTGTGGGAGCTGGACTGACCACAAAATACACTCCTCAACTGGGAGCTTTTCTGCTCGCCCGGTAACAAAAGGCCTCCGCATTTTGTGACAAGTAACGAACACCACGCTTCCTGAGGCACATTGTTTTGTTTCTCATCCTGTTCGAGGTTAGGTGCGCTCCTTGATGCCTCAACCATGTCCCAGCCAAAACTTCTTGATAAACTTTTAACACTGTTCTTTGGACATCAGTCCCAATGCTCAGTCCTGAACTGGAGGGAGGGAAAAGGGATGTCCTTTACAACAGGAAATCAGAGTTTCACTCGGAAACAAAGAGCCCAAGACCCTCCAAGTGCCCCCCAATACCCTCCAAAAGCCTCTCAGAACAGCCCAGAAAGTCCCAAACAGATGTGCTCCTGGTGACCCTTTCTTTGGAAGTGAAGTTCAAGAGAGAGTGGTGATGCGCGGAAACAAACCTTACAACTCACAGAGAGTTATAAAGCAGGTATGTTTGTTACAGCGCCGGGTGCAAGAGGGATCTCTCCTCCAAACTTGCACACCGAATTTCAGCCAAGCATTTATTTATTGTATAAAAGCATACATATTCATTAGCATAGGCTGGGTTATTACAAACAGTTCTGAGGTAGGTGTAACTATTATAATTTTTTTCTGGGAACTCATTATCGTAAGTCTCCTCCTCTTGCCGCGTGCGCACTTCCACCCAGGGGTCGTGGGCCGGGGTCTTCTGGAGGAAGGCTCATAGTCTTCTTCACCAGGTACTTTCACCTTTGTCTCAGAATGCTGAGTTGGTTGAGCTCCAAACTGCAGGACAAGACTGCTTAAGAAGCAGATGGTCGCTTCTTGCAGACAATAATGTTCCTGCTAGCACCTCCTGTTATCTATACAATTTGCTCGTAACAAGGTCTGGTTGTTCCCGTTATCTACGCAAGCTTACAACAGAGCACTATGACCTCAGTATTTTGACAGGCTATCGCTCATGCTAACAATGTTTAATTTCTAGGGCCTACGTTCTTGTATCAGTGGCAGAGACCAGGCACCTGCGCAGCCCCTCCAGCACCCCCTCTTCTCCACACCACCGGGACACCGGCCCAGGGGTAGGCCAGCGGCGTCCTGAGGGACCTGCAGCAGAGTTCAGGGGACAGTTGTGGGCAGCCCCTGGGCTCAACATGGCGGCAGCTCCGTCTCCCCCGGCCTTCCGGGGGAGGCAGCGCGCATGCGCCAGGGGCAGCGCGGAGCGTGACTCGCGCCAGCCGCCCGGGGGCGGGGCCGACGAGCGGCCCGCCAGGGACAACAGCGCGCGTGCTCCGCCGCCGCTATCACCGTCCGTGGCGTTACCGCCGGCGGCGCGGGCACTCTCCGGCCCGCCTTGCCTTCGCCGCCGCGCTGCGCGGGCCGTCCGCCCGCCCTGAGCGCGGGGGCAGGTACCGCGCCCCGCCCCGGCCCTCCTCGCCCCGCCCGGTGCCGGTTCCCGCCCCTGGCCTGTTGGGGCACGGACCGCGCCGTCTCCGTGGCAACGCCCGGAAGGGGCGTTTCACAGGCGGGCTGGAGGCCGGAAATGACGGCGCGGCTGGCGCGGAGGCGGCGGAGCCGGGCCGGAGCCATGTCAGCGGGTGGCGGAGGGCAGCGCGACGCGGGAGCCGCGGGCGGGTGAGGCTGGACCGCGGGCGCGGCGAGTCCCCGGGCGCGGATGGGGAAGGGCCCGAGGCGCGGCGGTTGCGAGGCGCGGCGGGCCGCGGAGCTCCCGCGGGCCGGGCCTGAGGCCTCGCTCTTTTCCAGGCGCCGCAGTAAGTGGGACCAGCCCGGCCCGGCCCCCGCTTTCCTTCTCCCCGGTACGGCGCCGCTTCCCGGGCGCCCCTTTCCCGGTGGCGGAGATGGCGGCTCCGCGGTGGCGGGCTCCGAGAGCTCCGCCGCCCCCTCGGGAGCGCTGGATGCGGCCGCCGCCGTGGCCGCGAAGATTAACGCCATGTTAATGGCCAAAGGGAAGCTGAAGCCGGCGCCCAGCACGGCGGACAAGGTGGGTGCCCGGGAGGGTGGCAGGAGCCGCGCCGGGCTGGTGGGGCCACCGGGCTTGGCGGTAATGGGCGAGGTGAGTGGGTGTCAGGTCTGTCTGGGGGAGACCCGCTACCTCCGCTTGTCGGAATGGCGCTCCCTGAGACGGGGAACGTCGGAGGCTTGCTTCCTAAAGTAAGATATAACAAAAACTGGAAAACCTTTCTTTAGTTTTTTTCAGAATAACAGAAAGCAGTGGTATAGCTGTGAGGTCAGCCCCAATGCTTTTCCATGAGGCTTAACCAAAGCAATCTGTAGGAAGATGATAAACTTTTTTTCTGAAGTGTTTTCTAAGTAGTACAGCTGATATAAAAAGTGCTGTATAAAACAGCCAGTTTAAAATATGAGGCCAAATTATTTTCATGCTTAAACAAGTTATCAGTAGGAGCTGTATGGGCAAGTTCTAAACCCCTTGGTCAGCTTCTGGTCAGCCCTGACCCTCACCTCGGTCAGCCCTGGCGTGGTCGGGCAGTTGGACTAGGTGAGCGTTGTAGGTCCCTTCCAAATGAAGTTTTCTGTTCTAAAGGAAGTGTAACTCAAAGCCTATTTTCCAGTTTCGGTAACAGGAACAGTCTTGCTTTTCTGCATGTTATTAGCCTATGCTAGAGCTGAGTTTAAAAGGCTACTTCAAGTTTCCTTCCAAACTTGTTAAAATATAAAGTTAACAAGAAGAGCACTGTTTTCACAGTGTATTGCATCTTCTTTTTCACGTGCATAGTGTTGGTGGGACTGCCAGTTGTGTTCTACGGATTTGCCTTGTGAGGCAGCATCAAAATGAGTATTCATTTTGTCGTTGGGTTTATTCACAGATAACAGAAGAAAGAGTGGCAAGTGTGCCCTGCCACGTATTCACTGTAATTGGTTCTCTGGAGGTTCTGTATCCAAAATGATCGTTGGAGCCTTTTTAATACGTGAGGTTTAGTAGTGAGTGTTTCCTTGATCATTGCTCTCAGCAGTCCTAGGTGGGTTCACACGTTTGCTGCACGGTGGCGTCTGTTTTTCAATACTTCCCATCCACCTGAGGTGTGAAGTTTTCAGCGCTGAGCTCGTGGCTTGGTTTCAGGAAGCCTCCTCCATAGTGAGACCAGGTAGAAGTAAAGTCTATCTGCTGACTGGCAGTTTGAGACACCAAAAAATTGGAAGATACTGTGATGTCTCGCTCTTCCACCTATGTTTGTTTGGGTTTTTTTTTTTCCATAAGCTTTGGTGGCTTTCTGGCATCCTGTGGCAAATGGTGTTGCTGTGGGAACCGCTTAACCGGTTAATTAATTTGCAAATGGGATTTGTTTCTTTATTGCATATGTTGCTTTTGTTAGGAAATGTGCAGTGATGACATTTGCAGAGTAATTAACTCTAGCACTTCAGATGGTGAGCAAATGGAAATTAAGGAGCCTGCAGGTTAATAAATGTACTTTTTTTTTTTTTAACAAAAAAGTGTGGAAGGAAGGGAGAAATAGAGTGCATGTATAATGTGTTAGACTTATATCCCTCTATAGCTGCCTTCTGGCTCTCCTGTAAGTGCTGTGCTTCATGTGATATTTCGAGAGTGGATGGATACCTCTTGGGTGTTGCTGGAAGCTTCTCTTTTTATAGAGTCTAGTTTTATGTTTATGTCCCCAAAAGCATTTCCCAATTTTTAGAAGGATGTACTATCCAACTGTCTGTACGTGGAAAAAGCTACAAGGTCTTTGTTGTAACTCCAGCTCTTCTACCACATCTTCTGAACCTCTTTGTGACTCCGTTGCTTTTTCTTTCTTAGCGCTTGGGTACTGACAAAAAAATATTATGCCCTTGTTTTAAAAAAGGAAGCAGGGGAGTGTAGTCAGTGTGGCTGGGTTTAGATCTTGAACAGAAATTTTAAATTCTATGTCTGTGTAAGGGGAGTTGAGAGAATTATGGATTACATGTTTTATTAGTCTCATAGATTTGTGAGGCGTGCCAATTCAAGTGTAAGATGCCTTGGTTTGAACAACTTTACTGCTCCATTCTGCATCTGCTTCTCCATTTATAGAACAGAAACAGTAATTACTTATGTTAAAATGCGCTGAAGATAAAACTAGCGTTTTTATTTGGGCTGAAGGTTGTAAAGAGGTAGATTAAGTGCTTTCTGCTAATATTTGTAAAGCTTTTGGGTTCAGCAGCTGAAAGGAGAGAACAAAAAGGATATTCACCTCTAGAGCACTAGGGTCAATTTGGTTTGTTACATCATTTGTCTCCGCTTTCCAACTACTGGTGTTTTGCAACGGTTGTCTTTGAAGCTGCAGGCTCTGGGAAAAGGTCCGGCTACAAGTAAAAGCAAAGATGACCTTGTGGTGGCAGAGGTGGAAATCAATGATGTCCCCCTCACGTGCAGAAACCTGCTGACAAGAGGACAGACTCAGGATGAGGTATGTTCAGGATCTACATGTGATTTGTTAGGCTTGGCAGCACCTTTGTACCTGTTTGTAAGGTTAAAAGAACTTGCAATGAATTATATTCAGTGGTGGCTTCCTCTTTTTGCAAAACTCATTGTGTTTTCTAAGACACTTTGTTTAGTAGTTTATTAGTTTATTCAATAAAGTGTCATAAGATGAGGTAAGGTAGCATAGCTGGTATCCTTTAGCAGGTGCCATTCATTCTCTTACCACTTTATTAATGACTTCTGGTCTCTTTATACAACAACATAGCTTAAACCACTTTGGGTTTTTTGTTTGTACTTTGTTTATTATTGGTAAACTTGTCACTGTTTGTTTTTTTAAATTGTTTGTAGATAAGTCGGCTGAGTGGAGCAGCTGTCTCGACTCGAGGGAGATTCATGACTGCAGAAGAGAAAGCAAAAGTGGGACCTGGGTTTGTATTTCTTTTTTGGGGTTTCTGCCTTTTTTTTTTCTTTTTTTCTTTTCCTCATGGGGTGGCTAAGCAGTAGGGTTTTTGTTTATTTTGTTTTTCGTGAGCAGTGTCACCTTTGGGTGCCAGAGCAAATTGACTGTTGAGTGTTTTGAATACGTTTGCCATTATGGTAGTACTGACTGCACAGCTGCTTTCGTACCTGCTTAACGTTGATAGGGTGAAATAAAAAAAACAAACCCCAAAAAACTCACAAATGTGGTAGATCAGACAGTGCTGAACTACTTCTGACTGAACACTATACCGGATCTCTTGTACATTTTGCTGAGAATGGGCAATTTTCCAATTACAAAGAGGGCTAATATTTCCTAGACTCAGTGCTTTTAGTTAGTTAACCTTTCATGTGGATAAGCAAATTAAATTTTTTAGTGGTATAACTTTCAGAAGTTATTTACATGATGACTTATTAATCTTTTTAGTTTTCAGTGCAAAGCTTTGCTTACTGAGCACTCTGAGATTCAATGAATATGTATTTACTTCCTTATTTGAAGAGTATTTCAAATCTTTATGGAAGACTTCATGTGTGTCGATGACTGAAATATAATTAGGTTGAATCCACTACTGTATGTTCTCTGTGGGTTTAATGGAAGGTTTGACATTTCCTTTCCAGAGATCGTCCCTTGTATCTTCACGTCCAGGGTCAGACACGGGAATTGGTTGACAGTAAGTATACAAAGCATTCTGCTTTTTTCTCACTGTTTATGATAAAGGGTTTTTACTGAGGGGCTTCGTTACAACTGGTATGGATTTGGACTGTAAATATCTCGGTGTTGATAACAGACCCCATTTAAATGTTAAGATCTCTGCTCAGAACTACCTAAGGTGCTGTGTACTGCATTAGTCATGAAAACAAAACTTCTGATGGACTACGAGGAAGATGAGGGGAGTGGGTAGGGTTCCTAGGCAGGTACAGCTCTGATGTGTGAGTTTATTCACTGATAACGCGCTGAGATCCCGTTACAATAGGTGTGTGACAGGGAGACCTTCCCTCTAGTATACAAGTATGAACGGTTTTTGTGAAATACCTACATTTCCGTTAGAAGCACAAAGAACTCCTGTCTTGCCTATGCCTGCTGGAAAAAAAGGAAAACCGAACTGTTCAGGTGTTCGTTTGTTCTGTGTATCAGTTCATGGGCTTGCCCTCAGTTGTCTCTTGAGACTTGAAGCTGCCTACTTGTATCTACCTTGATTTCCACAGCCAGTAAACAATTTTTCATGTGTTAGTTTGCTTATTCATGCAGCTGTAAATTCCATATGGAGTTAAAGTAAATGTTTCTAGCGCTTGCTAAAAACATGTGGGCTAAAAATGCCCACCTGCATGTATTAGCCTAAGCTTTATCACAGTGGGAGTGGAGAGAGAACCTTGGTGCTTGTTGCCATCCTTTGGGATCCAATCCCGGAATGCTAATACCAGGCCTCCCTGTGAAATGCAATCTATTTGCCTGTAGATCTGCTGTCACAGAATATGGGAAAGTAACCTAGTCATTTCATGATTTGGTTAATCTGGGCAGTTGACAAGACCCGAAATACAAATGAATTTCATATCCTGTCATCTAGGAGCTGTTAACCGAATTAAAGAGATAATTACTAATGGAGTAGTGAAAGCAGCCACAGGTTCTAGTCCAACATTCAACGGAGCTACGGTTACTGTCTATCACCAACCAGCCCCTATTACTCAGTTGTCTCCAGCAGTTGGCCAAAAACCTCCATTCCAGTCAGGGGTGAGTAATTTATTTGTGTGAATTTCATTGAATATCACTGATTACAAGATTTACCTATTACAAAGTATACGTGTAAGGTGCTATTTATTAAAAAAAAACCCAAACCCTTATGTGTTGTGAAAATTGGAGGACTAATCAGCCGGAGTCTAAGAGTGAGACTCGGATGACAGTAGCCTCCTAAAAGAAAAAGGATGGGGAGAGCAGTCCTTCTTACAGAAAAGCAAAGGGCTGACTGTGCCATCCGACACTTAACTGTTCTGACTGCCATAGAAATAACATTTCTGGCCTCCGGTGAAATGAACATCCTAATTCTTAGGGTGAAATAATAAGTGAAATCTGTTACGTTTACAGATGCATTATGTTCAGGACAAGTTATTTGTTGGTCTGGAACATGCTGTACCTACATTTAATGTGAAGGAGAAGGTGGAAGGGCCTGGCTGCTCCTACTTGCAGCACATCCAAATTGAAACGGGTGCCAAAGTCTTTCTTCGTGGGAAAGGCTCAGGTTGCATAGAACCGGCATCGGGCAGAGAAGCTTTTGAACCCATGTACATCTACATCAGGTATGAGGGTTTGGTTTTTTTTTTTGTTGTGTTTTTTTTTAAAAAAAAAAAAAAAAGCCCCAGTGACCAGTCATCCTTTGGGATCCAATCCCGGAATGCTAATACCAGGCGTCCCCGTCAAATGCAATCTATTTGCCTGTAGATCTGCTGTCACAGAATATGGGAAGGTAACCTAGGCATTTCATGATTTGGTTAATCTGGGCAGTTGATAAGGGCCAAAATATAAATGAATTTCATATCGTGTCATCTAGGAGCTGTTAACCAAACTAAAGAGATAATTACTAATGGAGTAGTGAAAGCACCCACAGGTTCTGGTAGCTTAATGTTTAATCAATGTGGGAAATTCTTAATTCTGACTGACTTAGTGCAAACACAGTAGTTTTTGAAGCTGACTTTCATTTTAGTATCACTCTAAAGCGATAAAGATATCAACCATGTGGTGATATGGTATTGTCGTGGTTTGGGTATAAAGCGATATTCAGCCATAAGGTATTGCTTCTATTGGGAACACAGTAAAGCTGCGTTCTTTTGGGGCTTGGGTTGCGATGTTGAGCTTTAAGGGAAGAATACCAAATGCATTTACCAATCAAGTCAGTGTTCTGTGCTCCTTTCTTGCAGTATTTAGACTAACCTGAATTTTCATGTAGAAAATACTTACCGCTTTTGTTCACAATTGTGCTAAATGGGTGCAGAGCTGCTAGAGTCCTGTTGAGGTGACTGATGACCCATTAAAGGGATAAGATCTGGCAGCAGGTTGCTTCCAAATTTGGCGGAAACATTTGTGCTTATGAAGTATTTTTTTGTGTATGTTTTCAGTCACCCAAAGCCAGAAGGTTTGGCAGCTGCTAAAAAGCTGTGTGAGAATCTATTGCAAACTGTGAGTAGCTCTTACAAATATGAGATTTCGGAGCCTGTCGTAGCTTTAGCATGTGCCCCTGGCTAATGATTTTTTTTTTTTTTGTGCTCTCAGCAAAACTGTCCATGTGTTCTGACTTCCTAATAGGTTTTTCCTTCCAAGTACTGCTGTCTAATTTTGTACAGTGAATAAACATTTCTCAGGATGGAGCTTTAGTGGAATTTCAAGGGGAAAAAATGCAAATGCTTCCTGAGCAGAACGGGAGTGGGGCGCAGGGGGTTGTCTGGCTGTATGCATAAAGGCATCCTGCTTTCTTCTGATTGCTGTACCTTCCCTTGATTTAGCTTTAAATGTTGTCTGGAGCCACGCTGTCTGCTTTATCTTCCCTAAAGCGATTGTTGTACCAAAAAAAATTCAAAAAATCTCTCGCATAGAGAAATCGATTTCTCAGCTTTTCTTATATGAATGCAAATAGAGTAAAATCCTGCGAGGCAGTCTTTCTGTTAGTATTGATAATTGAGTATGGGCTACAAAGTCTCTTTGGAAAAATACATGGAAGCTTTTAGATTATTTGACTTTGGTTATTTTGTCTCTACTGAAATAATTAGTTTCCCACTATTTCCTGTGAAAGATTGTCCTGTATTTTACACAAATTCACCACAGAGACCAGCAGGATTGGTGGGATGTTCAGCGGGGTTTTGGTCAGTGGGTTTTTGTTTTCCGTTTTTATGCTTGGATTATTGCTGTCTTTACGCCTAGTGTGTTTTGTAATCAAAGTCCCCTTACAGTTTTATGGGGATGTGTGATAAGATGCCTTTTGCCTGCAAAAGGTTAATATAGTAAATAAATGTTTATTGTCTAATCTTTGAAAATTCTTTGTAGGTTCATGCTGAATATTCCCGATTTGTGAATCAGATAACCACTGCAGTACCCTTAGCAGGTAAACATTAGCAATAATGAAATCTTTGGAGTTGCATTCTGCAGAGCTGTACTTAGAGTTAGTTTTGTGGAATTTACTTACCTGTGGAAGTCTTTAAGTCCTCTAATTGAAAAGCAGTCCAGCTTCTCTTACATTTGGTAATTCAATTTGATATTTTTGTGACTCTCAATTGAAGATGACCCTTTTTTTTCCCCCCCTCTTTCTCTCACCAGGCTTCACGCAGCCTGCAGCTATAAATAGCGTACCTTCCCAGCCATCGTATTACCCTTCCAATGGGTATCAGTCTGGTTACCCTGTTGTTCCCCCTCCTCAACAACCAGTTCAGCCGCCATACGGTGTACCAGGCATAGTACCACCTACAGTGCCGTTGGCACCCGGAGTCTTAACAACACTACCTACAGGAGTTCCGCCTGTGCCAACCCAGTACCCGATACCTCAAGTACAGCCTCCAGCCAGCACTGGCCAGGTACCGCCACAGATTAATCATTTGCCCTGTAGTTGTCAACTTACTAAGGTGTTGCTTTGCTAACAATAAAATACTTGAAGTAGTTCCAGATGGTGAATTCTTCTTTAGGGCAAATTTTTTTTTTGTTTTGTTATTGCTTTGCTGATGCCTCTGTCTAAGCAACTAAATTGTTGGTATGGCTGCTTCATACCGCATTTTTCATATCATAGCCACCTGTTAACCGAAAGGATATTTGCAGGAGGCGGTCGCTTGTTTATGAAAAGCATTATCACAGGCTGTGATGTGGCTGTGTAGGTACAATGGGTTTGAGTTACAGATAGTGATTAGTTTGAGGTGGAAGCATTCTGTAAATGAAATACTTGTTTTATCTTTAAGTTGTGGATTTCCTTTTAGCTTCTCTTAGGTTCTGCAAAGAGAAACTAGTTGTGTGTTCTGTGTATGAAACTCTACATTGAATGTGCATATTATCAAATTTTCTTGTGTTTTTTTTTTTTTTTTTTTCCAACTTCTGCATGCCAGAGTCCACTGAGTGGTCCTTTTCTTCCTGCTGCCCCAGTAAAAACAACCATGCCGACTGGTACACAGCCACAAGTCCAACCCCATCCCCAAGGTCAAAAGAGGCGCTTCACTGAGGAACTACCAGATGAGAGAGAGTCAGGACTGCTGGGATATCAGGTGGAATAAAATCGGCAATTTTACTTCATTCGCCAAAATGGAACTTGGCTGGAGAGAGATTGTTATTAGCACAGTTTATTTGGCAACAGCCGTGCAAGACGTTTAGCAGATGGCAGCAATTGTTAGAAACCGTGGAGACCACGCTTTGGTTTCTTTGAGTGGATGCACTGTTCTTAAACTGTGACTTACTTGATTCATTAGCAGCTTGCTTTCCAGACCCTCGATCTTTCGTGAAGAATAGCGGTGCGTTCAGGTCAAAGAGATGGCAACAGCGTGTTACTGATTAGTTTAAAGGGCGATCTAGGATTTTGTTTAGTTTTTTTGAGGGTCTTTTGGGTGGGCTTGTTTGAGGGGCAGAAGTGTGGTAATAACTTCCAGATTTTCCCGTTTACCTTTCTTGCAGGTTGCACTTGAGAGGATTTCAAGAAGCCTAGTTTTAAGAGCTTGATTTTGTTATTTTTTAGATGGCAAATTTTAAAGAGCTGATTTTAATACAAATAACTGAGTTCTTCAGGCTTGTATGTGAGAAAAGGGAGTTTCTGCAAATGCTTCCCTGATGATACACCCCTGCTCACAGGCAGAAACCTGTAATAAAAGCTTTGCCTAGAGGCAATAAGGAACTGCCTATGTGTTAGACCTAGTATTAGTATCTCGAGCAGACTTTACTGTGGCATGAGGTCTATTCAGCTGACTGAGGAGGTAGTAAGTTGATCCATGAACTAAGCAGCTATCTTTACTGTCCCGAACTGCTGAAAAGATGGAGTAGCTGGTCAGGTGTCTTCCATATTGGTGCTCAGGCATGTTTCTTACTACGTTACCCTCAGTATTTTTAGGAGAAAGCATTTTGTTTAACAATGGTGATTAGTGGTTTCTTCTGCTAGTTGGCAATATGATCTGAAAAGTTGGGTTTCCTATCGTTATCATTAAGGAGCTATAGCTTATGTTGTAGTTGTAGATTTGCTAATGCCGTGTGTTTTTCTGCTCATAGCATGGACCCATTCATATGACTAATTTAGGTACAGGCTTCTCCAGTCAGAGTGAAATCGATGGAGCCGGATCGAAGCCAGCAAGTTCCTCAGGAAAGGAGAGAGAGAGGGACAGGTGAGCAATGAAGGAATTATGTTCAGGTCTTTTCTGATTCTGATGGAAAGCTTATTTCAGAGATGATCTATGTTTCATGTTCTTTTCTCTAACTTGGAGGTTAGGGGGGTTGTTTGTTTTGTTGTGGGTGGGTTTTTGTGTTTGGTGGTTTGTTTTTTTTAAGAAGGGTTGCAGGGGTTACCTTTTCATGCTATGTAATGAAAATAGCTTAATTTCCGCTCCTTTTAAGTCTGTATGCTCTTACTTTGTCTGGGTCTGATATTTTGCCAACTTCTTGAGACAACAGGATATTCTTGTGAAAAAGGCTAGCACTTACGTTTTAAATTATTCCAATTTTAAAACAAATCTGAAAAAGTTGTAAACTTGAAATTTTGCAGCCTGACGTTCCAGGCGAAGATTTACTTGATAGTCACTTTTGTTTTCTGGTCATTATGAAATACATCAAGGGTATTGATAAAGTTTTCTGTGTTCTCCATCTTGTATGTAGTCCTAGATTCAGCATAGTTATTTGAAGTCATCAGGCATCACTACTCTTCCTTATGCACTCCAGTGCTATGAGCCCCAAAACTGTCGGGCTTGCACTTTATCTCATAGCATGGTTTGAGTTGGAAGGGACCTTTAAAGACCATCTAGTCCACCCCCTCTGCTGTGGGGAGGGGCATCATCTACTAGATCATCTACTTGCTCAAAAGCCTGTCCAACGTGACCTTGAACGCTTCCAGGGATGGGGCATCTACAGCTTCTCTGGAAACACGGTGTCTCATCGTCATTCAGGAAAGAATTTCTAGTTTATATCTAATCTAAATCTGCCCTCTTTTAGTTTAAAATCATTACCCATGTCCTGTCACTACAGGCCTTGGTAAAAAGCCTCTCTCCATTTTCCTTAGAAGCCCTTTCAGGTACTGAAAGGTCGTAATAAGGTCTCCCTGGAGTCTTCTCTTTCCCAGGCTGAGCAACCCCACATCCCTCAGTCTTTCTTCATAGGAGAAGTGTTCCAGCTCTCTGATCGTTTTTGTGGCCCTCCTCTGGACCCGCTCCAACAGGCGTGTGTCTTGTGCTGGGGACCCTAGAGCTGGATGCAGTGCTCCAGGTGGGGTCTCAAGAGCAGAGGGAGAGAATCACCTCTCTCAACCTGCTGGCCACGCTTTCTTTTTATGTAGCCCAGGACATGACTGGCTTTCTGGGCTGCGAGCGCACATTGCTGTTCTTGTCCAGTTTCTCATCCAAGCAGTATCCCCAAGTCCTTCTCCACAGGGCTGCTGTCAATCCTTTCATCTCCAGCCGGGGGTTGCTCTGACCTAGGTGCAGGACCTTGCACTTGGGCCTTGTTGAACTTCATGAGGTTCGCATGGGCCCACTCCTCAAGCCAGTCAAGGTCCCTCTGGATGGCATTCCTTCCCTCTAATGTATAGACTGCACCCCTCAGCTTAGTGTCACCTGCAGCCTTGCTGAGGGTGCACTCGATCCCACTGTCGGTGTCATTGATGAAGACATTAAATAGTATTGGTCCCAGTATGGACCCTTGAGGGAAACCACTTGTTACTGGTTTCCACTTGGACATTGAGCCGTTGGCTATAACTCTTTGGATGCGGCCATCCAGCCAATCCTTTATCCATCTAATAGTCTGTCCATCAAATCCATTTCCCTCTGATTTTGAGGCAAGAATGTTGGGGGGACCGTATTGAAGACCTTACAGAAGTCCAGGTAGGTGACATCAGTTGCTCTTCCCTGTCCACTGATGCAGTCACTCCACTGTAGAAGGCCACTAGATTAGTCAGGCAATTAAAAGTTAAACTCCTCAGGTCAAGGACTGAGTTACAAATTCGTTTGCTATTACTGTTGACTCTTTGCTTGGTTTAAAAAAGAAAAAATAAGGGCTTGCATTGATTTAAATAGGCAGTTGATGCCTCCGCCAGCTTTTCCTGTCACTGGGATGAAATCGGAATCTGAAGAAAGAAACGGTGCGGGGCCTTTACCAGGCAACCATGGTGAGTGCAATGAATTAAATAGACTTGTAAGTCAAGTTTCCTTTCCCAAAGGAGTTTGCACTGGTCTTAACATTTGTTTAAATAGGTGGTAGGGGTTTTTTGTTTGGTTTTGGGTTTTTTTTTTTTCTGTTCTTTATACTGCATTGTTTAAGTGGAAAGCAGGTCATATTGCACTGCTCTAAAATCACTTATGTTTGCTGTAATCGTGCACACATAATGTTTCTCTTAAAACTTTAATAAGTATCTCTATGACTGAGGAGAGTGTAGTTAAGGACTGAAGACAGGTGTTTTTGACCCATCGGTCAGCTGAGGCACGGAATCTCATAGGATTGTTGTGTAACACCGATATCATGTGGCTTTTCATGGTGAGCAGCTGTCTCTAGAGGCACTGAGGAGTATTGGTGGGAGTTATGGTTCAGGTGTGTATTTACAGACATGAGAGATGTCTGCAAACAACAGAAGTGCTGTCAGATTTCATCCTCTCATTGGGCTGTGTCATATGTCAAGTATTTGCAACTTGGTAAAACGTAATCATTTTAACTCTCCTAGTAGTTTAGTGCCTTTCAGGTCTGCAGGTACATCACGTTAGCCCGTTTAACCTTAGTTCTTCTGCAGTATTGATCCCAGAGATTGCTCTTCTGTTAGCTTTCTTTTAAACAAAATTTCTGCTTTTCTTTACATATTTATCTCTTTAACGGTGAAATTGCCATCACTTAGACCCATTTGCTAACTTTACCTTTTTTGTGTGTTTCTTTCTTCTTTCTCTGTTCTCTTACATGGTTCTGATGGATCACATGTGCTGTTGCTGGTGCTGTTTCGTGTGGCCTTCGACCTTGGATGACCATTGGCCTTGTGACCTCAAAATGGTGTCCAACTAACAATTTACAATTAACATCTCTTTTTTATTAACTCGTTTTGGGGCATTTTATCTCTTTTTATTTTTATTTTTCCTTCTTGGGGGCTGGGGGGATTGTTTTGTTTTCCACTCCTAGATCATCAAGCTAAGAAGATGAAAACTGCAGAAAAGGGCTTTGGCTTAGTGGCATATGCTGGAGATTCATCAGATGAAGAGGAGGAACACGGTGGCCATAAAAACGCAAGTACTTTTTCACAGGGATGGAGTTTGGGATACCAGTACCCTTCCTCACAACAGCGAGCCAAACAACAGATGCCGTTTTGGATGGCACCATAAAAGCTGCAGAAGAGTTTTCATTCTTTTGTTTGTTTGTTTTTTCTTCT
>VFFE01000366.1:0-15616 GCA_008921705.1 Burhinus oedicnemus | reverse complement strand
TTCCTCACCCAAGTGTGACATCCCTCCTGGACAGCAAGGTTTCTGGTCCTCTTGGTTACATGGTCCAGAAGGTCTATAAAGCACTGCAGCAGCCGCCAAGGGAAGTTGGTGGCACCATCAGCAACATCTATTCTGTTACACATTTATTTTTATTGCAGTGGGATATTGTCTCATGGACACAGTTGTTGCAAACAGTAAATTCAGGACTCCAGGACTTCATGGAAGTTTTAGATTCCTCCTCATCTTCCCTTAATCCATGTGGTTTTAAGCATTTTTACACATATGGCCCAATTCAAGAGCAGCAATGGCTCATGCAAGATTTGAGCTGCTGCAGTACCGGGTTGCCTGAACCAGGAATCATCACAGCATCTTTTAAGGCAATCCTATTTTTTTCTTTCACATAAAGAAGCTGTAACCAGGCAGTCCTTGGGGACTCCTGCTCCAGCCCAACATCACCAATGCAATTAATGTCCATGAAACCTGGTGCCACTCAGCTCCCAACTCCAGCACCAGCCCTACCCAGAAAATTACCCTTCTACCCTGCCTTCCTGCAAGTCCATGTTGCTTTTTCCAAGCCACACATTTTTCCAAAGGCAATAGGGTCAACACAGCTCTGCAGTGGTCAATAGGGAAAACAACTGGATTGAAACCAAATAAATTCTCCAGGAGAGAGTTGGGGAGTGCAGCTCCTTCTGCTCACACTGCAAAACTCAGTGGGGAGCATCCTTTGAAGGCTGTCGTTTGTTATTAAAAAAAAAATAGCAAATTATGTGGTGTAAAACTAAGCACTGTGGGACAGGGAAGAAAGAAAGAAATAATTCCGTTTTCACTTCTGCCTCTCTGTAAACTTTCCTGCGACCTTCCACCGCAGCCCAGGTTTCAGCTCCCCGTGACCCGCTGGGACGGAGAGAGAGAGACCACACTGTGAGGTTCAAACTAACAGTTTATTTGAACTTCACTCACAGGTTCAACACGCCACTGTTGCAGGTTTTATGGATACAATGGAGCAACGCACTATTGCAATTTAGAAAGCAACTCACAGGATACACTATTACAACCTACAAGTGATTTCCGGAGTGTAATAACACAAACCACAAGCGTGCGAGATATTAATACCTCAAAAGAATGCCCTAATCATGATCTTAAGGCGTGCCAAGTACCATACGTACATTTCTTAATCACTTACCCTCTCTCTCAGGTAAGGCCTCCTAATCCCTGGGAAGACACCTTGTACAGCGCCCTGGACAAGGGGGGAAGAATCTCCTACAGGCCAGCTGTATCGTGGCAAAAGACTTCCCATTTTTTTACCCAAACCTTACGGGTTTTATTTCCTGATTTGATGGGTGAGTGGGATTATGCCTGAGTGGATTACGCTATCTGGAATATTTATTCCTGGTGGTTCGATGGCTCCTTAGTCTCTGTTGCGAATTTTGTGATGTCTAGTACACAAAGTTACTGAACAGCGGTGGAATGGGACTCAGGGCATTTTGTTTGTTAAGGGATTATTTGGGTTTCGGTTCTTATTATGATGCAGTGTTCAGGCAACCCTTGGGCTGAGCCTTTTCCTGAGGAAAAAAAAAAAAGGCAAATGGGGGTTTATGCCAACGTGAGGCACCGCACAGCCAGGGTGCCACTGCTGACCCCTCTCATGTGCCATCAAACCCCTGGTTACCGTTGTGTGTCCACAGCTTCCTCCCACCCTTTATAATCCCAGATGCACAAGCATTGCGCAGCCCAGCTGCAAGGCAGCAACCTCTGGACGAGGACATCACAGATCCAGACCTCCTGCCTGGTGGGACACAGCACAGCCAAACATCTGGCGGCCAAGCTGAGAGCAGCTGTATGCATCTGGGTCTTCCCACCACCCTCCAACTATGGAAATGAACTCCTCATACCATGGCTTAACAAATCTGCTACTGCAAGGCATGGCTTGACTTTCAGTCCTTGGTTAATGGGCAATTATTTGTTGATATTTTGGGGGGGGGGGTGTAAAACTTCTGGAGCAGAGAGTGGGACAAGCAGAGACATATCCAGAGCAGATGACATAGCACAGGAGAACAGGAAGGTCCCAAAGGAAGAGAGAACAGGCACCTTGTCAGGATGGGGATAAGGAAAGGTGGAAAGAAAGAACATTTCTTGCTGTTGCAGAGAGGGGCTGTGTGGGGTTTGTAATAACCAGGAAACCACATAAATTTGCCAGACTAAAGGTAAACCTGGAGGAAAGGTTTGCTCACCAGTAGATGCAGTTGACAGGGAGGTCCGCATTTTCTCCACGCCAGAAGTCTCCTTATTTGACTTTGTTCACCGATAAAATCAGTGTTGGAGATTCAGAGAATTTTTTTTTTTTCAATGTGTTCCCTGCGAATCAAAAAAATGCAGAAAATTCCTCCTCCGTGGTACGGCTGACTTGGTGGATTGTCAGGGGTTTAAAAACACGTGGCCAGCTGTTGTGGAAGAGGAGACACAGCCTCAGCAGTGCTTCCTCACAGGGCTTCTCACATGTGCGACCCATCCTCCCTAACCCAGCCAGTGCCATTGGCTGGATTATATGGAATAAACTGTCAATAAAGGTGTCCTGACAGAGGACGGAGTTCTTCATACGGTTTAGACTTAGAGCGGAAGGGCTTCAGAAATAGGAATTGCTGCTTCTGTGTTCCAGAAAGGTCTTGGGCTGAGTAACAGCAAATGTGCTCGTGGCTCAGAAACTGTAAAATCTTGACAAGCTTTGAAGTAAATATTCAGTGTTTGAACACCTGTATGTATGCCGATCCATGTTTAATATGTATATATAGAGAACGTGTGACTTCTGACTGGCGTTCAAAACTGGAAGGATTAGAAATGAAATTTCTTCTTAATAAACTGCATATCTTTTATAGAGAATTTGAGAAATATGTCTGAGGTCAGCAGGTGTGCTGATTGTCCTGCCAGAGGCTGGGCGGCCTGAGAAGGGTTGAGTAAAAGCTGGTATCAGTAACGAGAGTGAAACAACAGGAAAAAAACAAGAGTAGTCCAGAGAGGAACTAGCAGAAATGAAAATGTGATCTATTATAGAATTTTATAAGAAAGATTGTATTCCTGTTATAATTTCATACCTCATAATTTCATATGCGCTAGACTATTAACTTTGTAATTAATAAGCCGAAAAGTAAGCAAAGTTTATTCTTTCACTGACGCGGAGAAAAGACAATCAGAAGGTTAGATGTAAAGGACAAAATGTTATGAGGGGAAAAAGTGATCATGCTAGGGCTGCAAATTAGATAATGAAGCCGGGTACCGAAGGCAGAAGAAGGAGCCTGCAGGACCAAAAGGAGCCGTCATTGCGTGTTCCCAGGTATTTTACGTAACCCTGTGGCCTAACGTATCTTACACAAACGTGGATGGTCTAAGATGGGTTGCACAAAGATCAGGGGCTTTGCGGTGAAAGCAGTGTCAAAGTAGACCCTCCTTTCTCATTGGAAGACATCAAAGTACAGGACAAATTTGGCTGGAAAGGGCTTTTTTCATTGGCCCTTGACTGCACTGCCAGCATCCCCAAACCTTTACATATAGAGGTGTGTTTGGGTCTGGGACACCCGCTGGAGAAGAGAGGGAGACAGACAGCAGTGGTGATCCTCCACCTCCTCCACTGGTAACTCTCTTCCTGGTTCTGGCCAGGCACCCTCACCTCTTTGCCTGTATACGCTTCTTTCCCTTTCATTATTCTCAAGTTTAATGAGTATTCTGCTTTCGTTAACCCCGTTTCCTTCTCATGACTCCAGTGAGTGTGTCCGATCTGTATGCGTCCTGCAGAACCATGGGTTGCTCGCAGGCCTTGCAGGAGGAAACTGTGTTTGCTGACCTCCAAGAGGAGTGAACCCAGAAACCTTCACTCGAGGCATCAGAGACAGAAGGCTTGTCGGTTAAGAAATGTCTGGCTGCCCGCAGAAACAGGCATCTAGCCAGCACAGCAGTTCAGAGTTGCATTTTGAGCTACTTATCTTGCCTGAATTCCAGGAACGTTTTGAGTGAGTTGTCACCTTAATTGATGTTCAAGAGATACAGATGTCTTTTCCAGACTTTCCTAAGGACGACGGTTGTCTTGGTCTCTGAACGCTTTGTGAACTATGCTAGGGTGAAGGTGAATAATTCGTGGGTCTGTGTTGGTTCCAGAGTAATCTGTCTGGTGTTGATCAGATCTGGAATATCATTTTTCCAATGCAAGAAGACTGATATTAAAAAACAGACCCACAACAGAATCTCAAAATCATTCCGGTTGGAAGGGGCTCCAGGAGTTTCTAGTCTGAATCCGTGCTCAAAGCAAGGCTAATTAGGTCAGGTTGCTTAAAAGTATATTCCGTGAAATTTTGAGTATCTCTCAGGATGCAGTTTTCATTCTGTTCTTCATTCAAGTCCATTGTACTTTATAAGATTTTGGCTTTGGTCACTCAGGGCATGTTTTAAGCAGTTCCTCATCTCCCAGTCAGGAGGGGACCCTCCATTCAGTGTCTTTTGGTCTTGTGGTCTCTGCCCATTACAGGAAAGGAGTTCACATCCCAGCTGTGGCCATGAGGATCCTTTACCAGCTCCTGGTTGTCCTCTTCATGATGCTCCAAGGGGCTGCAGGTAAGGTGTGAGGAGGGTGGAGAGAGGAACTGGAGAGGGGAGAAAGGAAGAGCATCCGCTTTTGCTCACTTTCGTGGTAAATGACTCTTCTTTTTCCACTGTGCAGGTCAGCCCTTCAATCCCGGTGTACTTCATCCTTGTGCAGCCCAAAATGGACGCTGTTTCCCAGGGATATGTCGGCGGCCATATTACTGGATTGGAACATGTAGTAATGGATGGTCTTGCTGCAGAAAGTATGTAGAAGCACAGGGATCGCTGTCACAATGACTGATATCCTCCTTATCTTTTCTCCAGAGCAACATCTTAGAGGCACATCTCCTGACGTCATCCGGTCTTACTACTTCTCCAATGCCAAACCTGCTGGCATAGACAGTCCTCAGGGGGTGTTTGCTCTGGTGCCATGAAACAAGGAGAACCTCGCGGCAGAAAACCCTGGTGGGTAACCTGAGACTCTCTCTTTTTCACCATGCAGGGGGTGGAGGATCTGAAGGCTCGCTGGGTTCTCCTTGGAAATCCCTTCTGGTTCTACCGAATGGCCTCTGAATCACCCTGATCCCATCGCTCCCGGTGGCACCACTTCCTGCTGCAACGAAAAGCCCTCAAAATCTCCCTTCGCAGTGAAGCAAATCAGTATCTGCAAAAACATAAATATAAACCAGGCAACACCATGGAAATTATTTCTTTGCCCCCCCTTAATAAAATCAGTTACAATGGCATTCATATCGTTGAACCTTGGGTGTTTTTTGCGGGGAAGGAGGGGGTATTTGTTAGAACTGCTCGCGCCGTGGGCAGTAACACACCTTGTGGGTGGGCTTGTGGCTTTTGCACCTAGGCATTTCTCCACTTGCAGCCCGCTGCCGCCCCAGGGAAAGGGGAGGTCATTTCATCCCCCGCTTCCCAACGGCCATATTCCTGGAACACTCCTGCAGTGACCACGGTATATTTGTCAGGGATGAAACCTAGCTCCACTCTCTGTTGATTTCATGGGTGCTTGTGTCCAGCAGGTACACGTTCTGGTAGTTTCCAGGCTGCTTTTTGAAGGTATTATGGTGGTTTTGACTGAGATGTGAGAGACAGTATTCAGGTTTTCTGTCTCTTTTTCCCTGCCATCATGGCCTAGCAGCGTAGAAAATGCCAAGATATCTCCAGATGCTTCCTTCAGAGGGCCTGGAGGCATCTAAGAAATTTCACTTCTAAGGGGACCTCATGCAAGGGAAAACCAGGAACATTTTGGATAGCATCAGACCCTCGACAGTGACACAAACCAGAAAAAAGGTACAAAGAGGGAAAGAGCAAGAGACTAGCAAACACATTTCCAAAAGTTATGGATGTGTAACATAGTGATTTGGCCATTATCTTCTCAAAAGCAGTTGCTGAATGTGCACAGAACAGCGCCCAGCCACATTGCCAAACTGAGATGGTTTCGTCTCCTAATGGCTTGCTGGGTGGGTTTGGAGAGGTGCCCACATATGTAAAAAACCCTCTGAAGGGGAAATGCTGGCTTTGTTAGAGACACAGCTCCCATTTATACTGTTCTGCAGAAGCCTGTAGGAGATGCTGTAGCACATCTCCTAATGCAACGTTTCTGGGTTTTTTGTATTTCCTTACTCTTACTTTTGCATTGATTCTAGCACCTTTATTGTAAATGTTTGTACTTCAGTTAAAAATCTTTACAATAATTTCTCTCCATTAACTATAAAGAAAGAGCAGTGAAAATAGCTTGGACTTTGATGTTTACCTTTAGGACATCTAAAGTTTCACGAGATCACTCCTGCCATTTGTCTCTAGAAAATATGATTAAATTTACAGAGATTCTTTGGTTTTCAGAAACTTTAGGCTACATGGGCTGTGCCAAAGAGCTTTGAACACACATAAAATCATAGAATCATTTAGGTTGGAAAAGACCTTTAAGATCATCGAGTCCAACCATTGACCCTACTCTACCAGGGCTGTCACTAAACCATGTCTCTAAGCACCACATTCACATGACTTTTAAACACATCCAGGATTGGTGACTCAACCACCTCCCTGGGCAGCCTGTTCCAATGCTTGATAACTCTTGCAGGGAAAAATTTTTCTGATGTCCAGCCTAAACCTCTCCTGGTGCAACTTGAACCTGTTTCCTCTTGTCCTATCGCTGGTTACTTGGGAGAAGAGACCAGTGCCCATCTCACTACAACCTCCTTTCAGGGAGTTGTAGAGAGCAAGAAGGTCATGCCTGCCAGTCACAGTGTGGTCCTTACACCAAGAGGCTGGACTCTGCACTGGTACCCTGATACCTTCAATTAGATGCCAAGTCAAAAATAAGATGGAGGGAGGATTTGTTCATACAGATGTTAATCTCATCTTTTCTCCTGGTTACTCAGGATAACTACATGATCATTGAAGTCTTCAGCTTGATGAAATACTTTCTGTATACTGTTAGAAGTTTATGACTGTGTATCCATTTGTTATTGACTCAGACGATCTATACTTGGGTTAAAACTTTATCTGTTAACTATAATGTAGTACATGCCTTGAGACTTACAACTATAGAACAACATCTAAATACTGGTTATTCTCCTTTTGGTGGATCTACTTTGGCAGTGCAACCGCTGCTAACTTTTGCAGCTAACCTAGAGGAGTCTGAGTTTCTATACTATACACCCCCCAGTGGTATCAAAATACCTCCACCTCCTGTGCATCGATTATGCCTTATGGCTAGAATTTGGTTTAATACACGTGAAGGAGGTTAAGGGACGACATTACAGCATGACTGAGGAGCAGTCTGTGGTTAGCTAGGCCACCAACCATCACTTTTGTTCCACTGAGCTCCTCTTAGGAGCACACTAAAACATCTGCTCTTTGGCAAGCTGAAAGGGCTCAGCCTTTTGTTGGTCCCGATGTTCTAGCTATGCCTGCATATAATGGCTTCCAGATGCTTGGAGCCTTCTTTGCCATGAACAAACCATCCCCTAGAGGTGAGGGATGGAACAGCAGACAGGTGTTTTGTGTAGAAGCATTTTAAATAGGGGTGACACTACTGGAAGACCTCTCTAATATTCGCTGCTTTTTTTTCACCAGAAAATTACTAGGAGCAGAGTTTGAGATTCTTCCTTTTACTCGTCATTACCTCATCTGCTGTGCTGGATACAGACTCCTCAGACAGAGGTAAGAGCCTCCTTCCTTTCTGGGAAGTGATCTTGGCACAATCACCCAAATATCTTGATTTGAAAAGGGTGAAAGCCGTTTCCCCTCTGCAGCCTCAGTGTGAAGACACTTCCCTTAATAAAGTATCCCACATGCATCAGGCAGAGCAGAGCTTCAGGCTCCATCAGTTCTTGTGCCAGAACTCTAAGCACTATAGTATTACATAGAATGCTGACCCCATCATCATATTTCTCTTCCTCCAAAGAGGACTGGGTGATCTGGATATGAAATGGGTGGGGGAGTGGGACCTCATTGGTGAACTCGAAGAAGCTGGAGCTAAGACTTGCCGTGGAGATAGAGGGAAATATAACTAGATCATCTTCTGAACTTCAATGGAACAAGAAAACAAAAGAAACATTTTATTTAAGCAGAAGAAAACTCCCCATGAAGACTCCATTTCTGCACTGAGAATAGTGAGAAATAGATGGTGTTTTGGGTGGAGAGGATTGCTTACCTAATGTCAAGAGACAAATGATTGTGAGATGCTGCCCAGCTTAGCTGGGCTGGATCCCATGCACTTTCCTACCCAGGTATCCTGGGTGAAGGAACATGTAGGAGGTGCTACAGTAATCCTGCTGTAAGTCAGATCTACCAGCAAAAGGTGCTGGAGAAAAACGCCGTGATCATGAAGGGCAAAACATTGATACGTCCCTCCTGATGTACAAAACTGACTGTCTTCTGCTCATAAGAACAGGAGCTGCAGGCGGGGATGGAAAGGTTTTCCACCCTGACAGCCAGAAACCTAAATCTCAATAAGGCCTGCCTCACCACTATGAGCTTTGGACAAACAAAGGTGCTCCATCCCTCCTCTGCTTCTCCCTCACCCATCTCCAGACAGAGATATTTTGGTTGTAATGACAGGAATGACCATGTTGAATTTTGTAATTATCAATGTCAAGAATGTTCAGCATTAAAGCCAAGTCCTTGACAATACTTGCACAAAGGACTTTAGAAGTGGTAAAAATTAACAATGCAGCTTTGTTTCCTGGAGGAATCGGGTTGAGTAACAGTAGCAGTTGGTAGGCAAGCTAACCACAAATTCTTGGCAAGTTGTGAAGTAACTGCAACTTTTGCAATTTTACTCCCTCTGTTTTCTGCTTTACGGCCAGAGGTTCATAAACTCACCAGAAATTCAGCTACCGTTTTTTCCTACTGCAAAAACAGTTCACTTATAAAATTATGTAGAAAATGAAAAGCTATCTCAATTATCAGGGTATGCATTTAAGGGAAATAATTTGTAGGCATGTTTTCACGTGCTTGTATATCTCTGTGTGTGCACGTATGCACATGTGTACACTTCTGGCTACCTAAGAAATTAATATCAATGTTGAAAAAAATCACATCACTAGTAACTAAACTGAGGAACTAATAAGCAAGTAAAATATTTCAGTTTGGCTTTGATAGTAAAGTAAGACATGGTGTCATGTGCAGAGATTTTGGTCAATTAGAAACATTAGTCATTCCAAAAAGCAAACCTATTATGAAGTACTTCAGGTGTCATATTAAAATATTGCATGAACAGTGTTTGTTGACTGAAGTGAGGTGTATAGTAAAATATGATCTGAAAAAGTATTTAATATTGGTGTCAGGATAGTTATTGGGTATGTCAGCAAGTGACTTGGTGCAATGGAAGATCAGTAGATAGGAAAGGACCACCAGACCTTAGAGATTGTGCTGAGGCTCCTCAGTTCATTATATAAATTCAATTTGACTCAGGTTTTGCTATTGAATAAACCACAAAACAGTGTAAGTTGGAATAGGTGTTTGGAGACCATCGGGTCCATCCATCCCTCCAGACAGAGCCAGTTTTAAAGACAGACCAGGCTGCTTAGAGCTTTTTCCAGCTGAGTTCGAATATCTATGTGGGGATGGAGATTCTATAAATTCTCTGGGTGCCTTCATGCCAGTTTTTGACAACCCTCATTGTGAGAGGGGTTTTTCCTTATATCTAATTGGAATTTCTCTCACTGTAATCCGTGTCTGTTACCTCTCATCCTTCCACTGTGCAGCTCTGAGGAGAGTGTGGCTCCATCTTCTCTATAGCTATCGTTAGGTAGTTTTGAACAGCAATTAGATGACCCTTAGCCATGTATTCGCCAAGCTGAACAAAGATGGGTCCTTCAACCTGTCCTCAAATGGCTGATCCTCCAGTCCAAGCTCTCCAGGTTTCCAAAAGAAATGTTATGTACACTCTACAGGACCTTGAGGTGGTGTAGCCCACACATTGGTTCATGCACAACTAGGCACTGGAGTATCTTCAGAGTACCTTTGGAGTACCTTCAAAGCAAAGCTTCTAGTTCACTTTCCTCCTAAGGAATTTAGTTTGCACACATGGAAACCCCTCCACAAACCAAACCAGCGTGAAGTCACAGAGGACCATCAGGGGACTACTTCAAACCTGCACTAATGCAATTGTAGACTTCACTGTGGATACCACTCTAGAAACATTAATGTTCACCTGTGGAGAAAAAGGTAAGGCAAATGTTAGGAATTGAGGGGAAAAAGAGGAGCTGAAAACAAAAGAATAGATATTATTGGGCACTATACAAATCCAAGATGCATTTTGGACATCACCTGCAATTCTAGCCAGCCCATTCCCAAAAGGGTGTAATAGAACTGAAAAAATAAGATAAACGTACACAGGAATGATCCACCAAAATAGCTGGATCCATTTGACGATTTATCTGACAGATGTGGTTGACAGAATCCCCCTTTTCACTGGGGGAAAACAGACAGACAAAGGGGAGTGTAAGAAAAGACCACAGCATCAGTAGTGATGTAGAGAGGTGAAAATGGAATATTTATTTGCTACTTGCCATGACAGAAAAAAGCAGAGATGATCAGCTGGCAGACTGGGAGCAGATAAGCGAAAAATGAATGCTCACCTAAGGCGTAATAAGTATGTTTGTGGAATTATCAGCTGAAGGTCCTGTGGAGGCCAGAAGTACAAGATCAGCCAGGGTCATGGAAATATGCTCAATAGAGAGCTCTGCAGCCTGAGGGTCCAGAGACAGCCTCTGGCACTGGATTTCCCTAAGCTGCCGTATTTTCCTTCAGCTGGAAGGGTGTACAGAGACATAGCCATGGTGGACTCACCCTATTTCTGTACGTTTTATGCTCTTTACTTAGGCACCCTTAGTGGTCAGTGGCCACTAAGTCAACAGACATGGTTTAGTGATGGTTTTGGCAGTGTTAGGTTCGTGGTTGGACTCGATTATCTTAAAGTCCCTTCCAACCTAGGGGATTCTATGGTTTGGTTTAGTTTCGCATGTCCATTCTGTGTTCTTATATTCTGTACTTATGGAACAGAAAATAAACTAACCGGGAGTGCAGAGAAGCACGGAGATGCTCTGTATCGCAATGGATTATGTTGCTCCTAAGCAGGAACAGTTCAACGCATGTCCCAAGATGTTTGACACGTACCACAGTGGCTTAACGTGTCTTACACACACTGGAGTGTCACAAGAGGTATTGCATGAATAATCCAGGATTTTCCGGAAGAAAAGCTTCAATAGGTTCGGAGAGAAACCCGGCTTTTTCACTGAGAAATGAAAAGCAACTTGATTCTGGTTGGATTAGAAGTCACCCCCAAAAAATGGGTAATTTTTTGATTGGCTGAATGCGGACTTGCTGAGAAGAGCAAGCAGTTGCCACTCCCCTTAGGGAACACTCTATAAAAGAGGCTCCCAGTCCCACAGCCAGAGCCCTCTGGAGGGAAGGGACCAAGAGCAGGTCTTGTCTGGCGTCTGGGCTCACCTGACACCTGGTAAATTCTCAGTTCTTTTCAGTCTTTCTTTCAAAGTCTGCTGTTGTTTTTTCCTAAAAAAAACCCACCAAACCAAACCAAACTTCTGCATTATTAGCCTAAATTTGTGGGTTACTAAAAAAGGTTAATCTAAGTTTGCCAGAAATTGCACAGGTTGAATGAGTAGTTCAAATATGTACTAATACTTTGATAAAAATACTCTGCTTACTAACTCCCAGGAAACAATCTGATTGGGTCAGGTTACTTTAGAGAGGTCTGTGGTCCAGAAAAATGGGTGGTGTCTCTGATGGAAACCAGTATATGTTTTTTTATCCACGTCTTTATGTTAAACACTTTATTTCTTTTTCAGAATTGTTAACTTTGCCTGCTTGTTTCTCCTGATATTTTCAAATATATAAGAATTTCTGTAAACTTCTAATACTAATTTTAAAGCTGTTCTGGGCCACCCTCTACCATTCTGTTTGCAGAAATGTGATATTTCAGCACAACTTAATTTCCCTTCCTTGCTTAAAAGAACATAATTTGTGACAGAGCGGAATACTTTCTAATCTTACGATATGACATTAACTACCTCTTCTTTATCCATAAGCCCCCTTCTAGGCTGTCTTATCCCAATTTGATAATCTTTGTTCAATTATTAGCTCTTTCAATTAAGGAATTACATGTTTGTTTTTCGAATTTCATTCAACAAATTGCAGTTTAGGAACAGAATTTGTTGTACATTTCCATTCTAGAACTGTTGCCTGTAGACTAAGACTGAAGATTTTGAGCAAGTTGATTTTAGCTGTTATTTCTTGATAAATTTTAACATTGCAAAATGAACATTTTTTTTCCTGACGTTTGTAAGTTTGACTGTATAATCACCTCATTTTCTTAGTGTTGCTTATTTATTAGATAAAATATTCAACTAAAGATAAAGTCATGATTGCATTTTGGCTAAGGACTATTTGCAAAATGTGAAAGAAATCCGAGCAATCAAACTATTAAAATAACTTAATGATCACATAACCTGAAAGCACGTTGCCTCATATAAATTTACTTTTCCCAGAAATGCTCACACAGCAGTCATGGCGTCATATGGGTCTTACTGGTTACTTTTGAAAGTTTGAAGAACAAGGCAATAGAAATGTTATTCTGATTAAGACAGTATTTGCACAGTTCGGAAGACTGTAGATCCCGGGGACTGTCTGTCATACATCTTTCTTGGTCCTTTTCCCCACAGTGACACAGCAAATCCGCAGTCATGAAGATCCTTTACCTGCTCTTTTCTCTCCTCTTCTTGGCACTCCAGGTTTCTCCAGGTAAGATGGAAAAGAGACGCTAGAAGGGGATTTTTGTGCACCTAAAGTAAAGTTCCCAGAACATTTTAACCACTACTGGTTAAAATTGCTAGAAACCGAGCAGGAGTTAGTCACATAGCTCAGCGCCTGTGCTCCCTTATGAAAACTCTTTCAAAGGTGGAGAAATTATGACTTCTGAAGAAAAGTGGTTTTTCACTTCTGCTGTCCTAAAAAGATTGTGCTAAATGTTCTGGTGTTAAACACCTGAGATGGTGTCTGTGGTGGCCGTGACCTTTGGGCAACAGCACACTGCATGGTGCATATGCAGATGAAAATGAAGCCTGGCCAACTATTTTCAGATAGGAGCCAGTATTAAAGCCTCTGGACCCATGACCCTTTTCCATAAGGTAAAGGACAATGAGTCAGGATGTCTGTGTCATTCTCCACCTGGACTTTAAGGCCATCTATTTAGATGCAGAGTGAGCTAAGGATCCCACCTCTGCAAGGTGTAGACCTGCTTTGTCATCTGCCCTCTTACATGGACTTTCAACACGGCCAAATCTGGGCAACATTCCTTAAGGCAAGTTGACGGTGAAGGCAGCTCAAGGAATGGGAAACCCTGCTGGCATTACGAGTGCATTGCCCTGTCCTGCCGAATGAGAAGGAAAGACATTTTTTGTTGTTGTTGCAGGTTTGTCTTCACCCCAGCGGGACATGCTTTTCTGTAGAAAAGGATCCTGTCACTATGGAAGATGTCCCTTCCATCTGATTAAAGTTGGAAGATGCTTTGGGTTTCGCAACTGCTGCAAAGCGTAAGTGTGACAGTCCCCAAGGCTTAGCTGCAGTATGAGCAGACAAATCGATTTTGCCTGTGTCCTTAACCCCAAGGTGCTATTGGATGTTCAGATTGGATGGCAGGAAAAAAACATATTACGCCATGAGGACAGTCAAGCATTGAAGTAGGTGCTCTTTCTCCTGAGACGTGCACCGTGATCTGCCACAGCAAGAAGGATAAAGTAGGGTTGGGGATGTCAGCCTTGTGCTGTCCCAGCTCTCTTTGACCCCTTTACAGCTCAGAGCGAAATATCAGGGTTTGGTATTTGCAGAACTGGGCTGCTGTGCTCTACGGGGAACAGAGGGGAATTCAGTTACGCTGAGGGTGAACATGGATCTCTGAGTGCCATCAAATGTGTGCAACAAGTACCGCAGTGTTGTAAAAAGAAATTATCAAATGAAAGGCAACCTTCTATTTTCACTCAGGAATTAACGCAAGCACCCCAGTATCAAGGGATATCCATTTAATTCCCTGCTTGTCCTGAAGCAATAGGACAACACTCTTCTTACTCGCAGCTATGAGTGCACAGGGCTGTCCCAGCATGACTACGCATGACATTAGGTATTTTGGAAAGTATTTATACCCAAGAGGAGGGAATATATAAAGAAAGAGAAACTGAATCCTTTTTTTTTTTTTTTTCCTTTGTGCAGGCCATGGGACCTATAAAAACTTCATGAACCGTCCATTCAAGAGCGATAAAAATTTCTTCTAACCAAGGAATTTGCTTTGAGTCCCCTTACTGCTAAGAACACTGGATCCTGCTACAAAGCCTCATGTACCTTTCATTTTTAATGCAAAAAGCTTTATGATGTAGAGTAAAGCCTATTCTGCATTGTTTTCCCTCCTTTTGAATAAATTTCTGTTGCTTAGCATTCACATCACTGAAACATGGGTGTCTGTTGCATGGGTTGAGGGCGATGTTCCTGTCTCAGTTTTGACACACAAACCCCAGTGGGCAAAAATTTACAGTGCCAACCACTCCTTGATTTGAGTTTTTCTGAGACATACAGCTGTCCAGGGCTGGACAGACACGGACTGAAGACCTTACCTCCAGTACCAAGAGATAGGCTGGCTGGAAGAACATTTTCCTGGAAGAACATTTGTTTGCAGGAATGTGTTCAGATGCCAAAATCCTTTATTTCTTACTATGCAGAAATCTTTTTTGGGGGAAATAAAAACAGAAATAGCTAAAAACACAGACATCTCCCATCCATTAAAATGTCAGCATGTATGACTCAATGTTCTGGCTTCTGGGAGATGCCAGTGAGCATCCCAGGAAAGATGTAGGCCTGTTTTCTTTTTTTTTTTTTTTTAATAGTGCAACAATTTATGTCAGTTCTTTCCTCCCCAGAAGTTTTTTGTCCTGTAATTTCATAGAATCATAGAATCCCCTAGGTTGGAAAAGACCTTTAAGATCATTAAGTCCAACCATCAACCTCACACTGCCAAAACCACCACTAAACCATGTCCCTCAGCACCACGTCTGCCCGGCTTTTAAATACCTCCAGGGATGGCGACTCCACCACTTCCCTGGGCAGCCTGTTCCAATGTTTGATAACCCTCGAAGAAATTTTTCAATTTTTTACAACCTCTTTTCAGGTAGTTGTAGAAAGTGATAAGGTCTCCCCTCAGCCTCCTCTTCTCCAGGCTGAACAACCCCAGTTCCCTCAGCCGCTCCTCACAAGACTTGTGCTCCAGACCCCTCACCGGTTTCCTTGCGTTTCCCTGGACATGTTCCAGCCCCTCAATGTCTGTCTTGGAGTGAGGGGCCCAAAACTGAACACAGGATTCGAGGTGGGGCCTCACCAGTGCTGAATACAGGGGGACCATCACTGCCCTAGTCCTGCTGGCCACACTATTCCTGATACAAGCCAGGATGCTGTTGGCCTTCTTGGCCCCCTGGGCACACTGCTGGCTCATCTTCAGCCAGCTGTTGATGAACAC